>BLXT01001235.1:404218-419965 GCA_019648995.1 Plakobranchus ocellatus
TTTCATGTAACCCTTTATTGAATGAGCTAGATTTTGAATTTTATACACTGTAGTGCACCTTAATTCCAGGCCCTAAGCCTACAGATCTTTAAGGCTTGATAAATGGTAACATTATTGGACTAATGGCAGTGAGTAGGGAGATACTTTCTTGCATCTTTAGAGTCGAAAATGCATTAATTGTCCTCTGATATTATTCTTTAACGGTATGGAATGTCTATGGTCGAGTATATAATTAAGGTGTAATACGGTTTATCCAGGCGCATTTAATTGTATACTGGCATATTCCTGTGAGACTTTCTAAATTCCTGTGAGTAGAGGTGAGTATTCCTGTGAGAACAATTTGGGGTTGGCAGGTCTGCACTGTGCAAGAGAAGACCATTGAGCGTTTGTTTAGACGCACTGTGTGTTTAACAGGATCTGAGGTAAATAGAAATGATTTCTTCCTTCAGGGTAATACATGTACATATGTTTTAGGTTTCTTTCTCACCCAAGACAGCGTTATTGTTAAAAAACTGGAGGAACAGTACTAAAACTAAAAGTAAGTGAGAGCTAAGCCAAGAGTTAATGCTTGAGGAGTCTTGGCCTCAACCTATTTTGTTTTCTCCATGCAATGGGTATGAAAATAAACATTTTCCCTCTGAGCCTATATAGTCATGTACTTTTAACCACTGATCAGGAACAAGCAGCCAAACACCATTAATGCATTGAAAAAGAAGAAAAGGAACACTGAAAAAAAGGCCAGGATTCAGCATGCTGGGGCCGTATGCAACTGGGCAGTTACGATCAAAACTTATCAAGTTTAAACTTGGTAAGTCGCATTCAAGTGATCAAAATGCACCCTTTTTTATTTGGACCTGGTAAGTCGACTCATTAAGTTGAAAATTTCTGACTTGCACGGCTCTAAGTCAGAAAGGGGGGTGAATTAATTTTGTCTCCTAAGTTCTCCTTGACTGTCTGTCGGGTTAGCAGCCACAGTTCTCGCCTTGTTTGTGCGAGTCGTGCAGCCGCGAACAGTGATTTTTCTCTAGGCCTAGAATGGTACTAGTTGTGGATTTAAAAGATCGAAGGAGTTCATCTCAAAAAAAAGGAAGAAAAGTCAATGAATACCCAGGCAGACAAATTCATTGTTAAAAATGTCCTTTTAGTACATAATGCAATTATTTTTTTTTTTATCTTCACATTATTGAAAAGATGACTTGCTTTGTGTCATCTGAGGTCAATAGGCTGAGCCTAGGCTTCTGCTGACTTGTAGAGTCTCGGTTTTCATCCTCTAAAACTAAATAAAGCCAAGGATTATCACGAGCAACAAACTTGTTGGTTTTGTAATTCAAAATGATAATGTGACAGGTTTTTTTTTTTTGTGGGGTTTTTTTTCGTAAATGAAACCATTCAAAGACGCTCAACAAAAAAAACAAAAAACAAAGAAAGGCATGTTTTGAAGCTCGGCAAAAAATGATGTTTGTAGGAAGTAATCTAGGCCCGAGTGAAGTCCGAGATCTCTCGTAAGCATAAATAAGGGAAGAAAACAGAAAACAATTCAAGGGAAAAAATATATTCGATCTTTTTTCAACTCTGTATTTTCTATAAGTTCTAGATCTAGATCTATGTCTAGTAGACTAGATCTCTAGTCTAGATCTATCATCTTTTTGGCCTAGGCTTAACCAACTGCAAAATTTATTATGATGGTATGTATCTCTCTTTCCTCATGAATTAAAAAAACCTAGATATCTACATAGATGACTATATGTCTCAACGTTTTTTTTTTTAATCAAATAGATCTAGATCTAGGCCTAATTAATATTGTTTTCTACAGGCACGACAGCTGACAACACTAAGTTTGTGCAATTTTTCTTCACAGAACAAGACTGCTAAAACATTGCACAGGAGCTCGCACAAGACAATAAACACAAAAAAAACCAACAATCTTGATCAGCTAATAAATTGTGTTTTTTTTTTTTTTTTCTATGTGTTTTTATTTTTTTTTTAATGCACCCATGGTTCGAACCGATATCACCTCAGCCACCCGCCATGTTGTTGCTGGGCTACAGTAGCTAAGCTAATGCGCATGCTCAAGGCTAGAAGATGGAGTACTTTTTACTTGTGAAAGTTAGGTTGAAAACCTAGCTATTCCGAGGCACATTGTCTCTCTTGAATACGACTTACCACGTACAACTTAGCTAAGTTTTGACTTGACCTCAAATCGTCATAAACAGTTGCATACAGCCTCTGGGCTTTGTGGGACTATGATGTTTAGTTTGCTTACTGGCTGCTGTCTCATTGTCCCAGATGGCAAGTCTCTTGGTGTGGTGGGCCGCGTTACGTTACGCAGACATTTCATCTCCTCCACCCACACCTATCCCTTCCCATGCCTGTCCTGTGGATTTGTTCACTCATGGACTGTAAATGATAGTGATGAATAAGTGCAGGATAACTGTTTGTCTTTCACTCCTCAGGTCAACTAGTCTAGGGTCAGATTTTGACTATGTCTTGCTCTTCCTATTTATTTAACAGGAAACTGTTACACATTTGTTTAGCTACCATTGATACTTCTTGGATTATTTCACTATTTATGAGGGCAGCTAGAATGGTGTTTCGATTTTGGGGCTGCATTGATTTTTTTTTTACTCAAAATTATGTGTCAGTATGAACTAAAAGGTGCAATAAGGTGAGCTCAGGGTGCATAAAAGGGTATTATTATTTAGTGAAACATCTGCCTGACCATAAAACTGAGCATGTCCTTACATGCCGTGCTTTTGGATAGCAGCTACTCTTTTTATAAGTTTACTTGCCTTCATGCTTCTGTATGATATTAATATGAATTGACTTTTTTGCATATGTTGTGACAGTTGATAACTCTTCAAAATTTGCTCTTTTGCTTTTATCTTTTTTTTTTACATTGTTTTAGAACCAGCAGTGAAAACTAGGTGACTCAAAACTATCTTTTGCAAGGGAAACTCCACTATTACATTATCATAGCTAGGATTACCGATGATATAGATTAGTGCTCGTGAGACTTTACCAAAGCTGTAATTTGCCTCTTATTGAATAGTCGCTGTATTGGAGACATCAAATGAAATAAAATTTGACTCATCAACTCTGTTTACCTGTAAAATTTTATTATCATATCACTAGTGACAATCTTCTCCTCCATCCAAAGCTATAGGACAAAAGTTTGGGCAGTGTTTACATGTATGCTGGTAATACACTTCATTGGGATTGAATTCTATCAAAAACAATCTACATGGCTCCTTTTTTTTTTTTCAGCCAAGGCATGTGACATTTGATGCATAGAGATCATTATTCTACCCAACACTCTAGTATGTAACACTACTGTCAGTTAAACATGATTTTATTCTCAGGAGCTGTGAAAATCAGTCGCATCAGCACAGAGTTGGCTAGAAAGCATCATATAGATCTAGCACGGACTTCAAAACCTTTAAAGCCCAGATCAGTTATCAGCGATAAAGACTGCAACCTCAAGGGATACAAGATTTTGAAGTATGTGCTCTCGTTTTTCAAGTTGTCTAATTTAAAATAAAACAGTAGTTGTAGGTTCCATACAAGTGTTGCTTATGTAAGACTTCGTTGCAGGGTTTCACTTTTGAGAATTGCCTACAATATTTGCATCATAGAGTTTGTGCTTTTGTAATTCTCATAACTATTGTGTTTAAACTGGTGGATAGCATCTCTTGATCATGTTAGTATTGTTAGGAAGATAACAGCAATTCCTGACTGGAATGAACAGGAGTCATAAGTCATGCTTATTGTTGAATTTTTAGTAGTCTTCTAGTTTGTTAAAGTCCAATTCCTTTGTTTTTTGTTTGTTTTTCTTTTTTCAGTTTTTCTCTCCTTGAAAAAAATTTCAATCACATTTTAAATTTCTGGCCAAAATCTTAAATTGTTTATTTTTAGTACCTTTTATTAAATTTAGAAGTTTGGAAACATTTTAGATTGTGAACTATGCAAAAAAATCCTCTCCATATTATATTGCCAAGTGTTATCAATGCAGATGCAAATTGTTTATAAGAAAAGGAAAATGTTAATAAGCGCAAGATACCTAATTTCAAATAATCGCCGTTTTCCTGCAAAACAGTCTAATTATATGCTTCGTGTGTGTGTGCAGTAGGTTTGCGATTACTGTGTTAGCATTACATGAATATATTTTTTTGAAAGAGCATAGGAAGTCAGCTTAGAATTATACAAACATCTTGTTTCAAAAAAATATAGAAAGCCAGCATCTGTGCTCGTGAAAAAGCTAATAAGTAAACAGGCCTGTAAGTCAGAGAGTAGTAATAGAGTATTGAGCACCAAGTGTCAGTGTATGTCTATAGACCAGCCAGGCTTGTGATCATTTGATCTTGCAATGCAAGCAGGTGTTTCTAGTTGCTGAGAAATTTGGAGGTGTGTCTTAAGTATTGTAAGTTGTTCCGATTTCATTATAAAATTGTGGACAGTAAAGAAGGAAAAGAACAGATTAGGTGCTGAGACAATGGTTTGAGGCATCCAGGTCAAACAGGTTTTGTGGGAACAAAGAAAACTAAAAGAAACATTGCTATAAATGAGATTAAGCTTAGAAAATTCCTGTGGCATTTTTTTTTTTTTTTTTTTTGCTTTGTACAAAGTTGTGCCAGCATAAATTAAGGAGAGTTTTTAATGATTGTGGTGAAAATGTCTCAGGTGTTGGCATGTGTTATCTATTCAGTCCATCATTAAGAAAGTAATCATCTGTTGGGCCCTTGATTCAGCCTTTTTGCTAAGGATGTTGTCACTCATTGGAACAAGTTACCATTTTGATGGGCAGAAATTATTAAAATATAAAATATTGAGGACTCCATTGCATTGAACTATGATTTCTATGTTTTTCAAGGGCTGTAGGAGCAAGAAAGATTATTTTTGAAAATGATATGCAAATTTGTTAGTGTTGTGGTAATTTATATTAGTGGTCATAAGATGAAAAAAAGTGGCACTTCCATTAAAAAAGTCTTTCATGTAAATATTTATGTGTGTTATAACTATTTCAAGGCTAGGAGAATATAGGCTTTCTATTTTCAATGTTTCCATAATTTATCTCTGCCCTTTTTTTAAAAGTATAGCTCAATGAACATCAACACAAAATGAAGAAAATAAAATATGCCATGACTTACTCATTTTTTGTCATTCCCTAGTGATGCATCAGATCAAGGTGATTCAGTGGCATCTGACCATAATAATCAAAACCACAAAAATGAGAGAGTGGAAAACGTAATTTCCAAGTTACTAAGTAGCTTGCAAATCCCTCAATCTCCAGAAAAGGTCTTAGACACTAGCCAAGAGCAATCTGATTTGTTGCCTGAAGGAAACAGCATCAAGGTGCAGGTGGAAAGAAGTCCAGGATCAGCTTCACAGCGTGGAGAATCATCGGTGGATAATAACATGGCATCAGAGACAGGTGGTCTGCTTTGTAAGCCTTCTTCTAATTGTACAGATCATTCTGGTCTTGTCAAGGACAGTTTTACAACAATAGAAAGGAAACAATATAAAGTTTCATTTAAGAGTGATAATATGGAGGTTTGTCAAGTAGCTCATAATCTGAAGGGTAAGGAATCACAGGCAAGTGAAAGTGATAGTCTCTTGCCAGCTCAAAGTGCAAATTCAAAATTACTTTCAGAGAGTGACAGCTGTGCTTTGATTTCAAGTTTGCCAGCAAAAGCTCAGGAAACATGTAAGATTTTAACTCTTTGCACTACAGATATTTACAATCCAGAGCATAGTTCCGAACTGCCTCTATCAATCCGCAACTCTCGATTGGCAAGAATGTCTGGAAAAGGCCCAAGTTCAGCTCGTTTACATATGCCAGTTCCATATTCCTCGCCCTTTACTAAAAAATGCAATTCAGAAGGTAGCTTGTCCCCAGAATCTGCTTGTTCTTGGTCTTCGTAATAATGTTTATCATAAATTTTTTATTTTGGAATCTCTTTGGTGGGTGTGGCAGACTTGCCAACCTGTAAGCAATTGGGTATTTGAGTACATATAACTTGAAAAAGTATGCAAATACGCTGCAAAATTTTGATACAATTTTTCCTCAAACATAATAAGCAAAACCAATGGAGGCCTTTTTGTCAAGCAGGGCCTTTTTTACGGCTTAACCAGCTTTGTTTTTTTTTTCCCGCGATGACAACTTGGCTGGATAGACCCTTTCTTTTTTCAAGAACAGGTATGATTGGTTTGATTTTTACCGGCAGTATGACCACTACGTCACTGGTCAGGGCGCTCGTTAGGCCAGGCTAGCGAAGAGCTTTGACTTACTTCAGTTCATGTCAAGCCTAGTACTAAGTCAGTCTAGACCTTGATTGTGTTCCTTTCTATGTGTGTATAGCTAATGTAAAACTTACGAACATTTATTTTCTTTAAAAGTCAGAGGTGTGATAAATTGTCAGTTTTGAAACAAGCATATTTGATTGAGAATAAGCAAAATAGGTCTTTACTGATTGCAAGGGTTGGCAAGGCTGGTATAGCGAAACATTTTTTTGTCACAATTTTTTTTTTATTTTTGAAATCTTTGATATACATATTTCTTTTCGTTTCATTTCAAATAAAGTAAATAAAGATCACTATGCAAGTGAATTCACCATGCTGTTCATCATCACTTAAATAAAATCACCATCGCCACTATCCTTTTTTAAATTGGCTATGGAAAGAGTCCATCAACAACCAGTCAAAAGTTTTGTCAAGACAGTCGATGAACCAATGACAGTTTGAAAAAGGCATGCGGAACTTTCTCACCTTCCTATTCTTTCTTGCTTTCTTCTGTTTTCAGCTTTTGTTAATTTTTACTGTCTGCTCTTAAAACACTATAATACACTGTTTGTGTTGCTCAGTATTACATATAAGTTTATATGACATAACTGTAATTTTTACAGCTTAAATTAATGTTTGTAAGACATAAATAAATTATTTTTGAATAGAAATGTCATATTTTGTAAATGAGGAAGAGATATTCACCTCATCTCCTCCTGGTCTAAATGAAAGGCTCTTAATTTTTTTTTCTTTTTTGGGAGTCAATGACTTTCATTCATCTGAACTCTGTCAATTAATTCTTATCAATAAAATTTTTAGCAAAGTTACATGTGCATCCACTTTCTTCTTGATGATAAAATATAAAAATCAGTATGTAACATTACAGTTATTGTCTACCTCTAGGCAGTAAACTTATTGTTACATATATTGCTTTATTCATACCTACAAAGCATTTTTTGTATCAACAGTGGCAAAAGTAACTGCTTACATTTTCAAGAAATATTAAGGCAGCAATTTAAGAAGTGCAAACTAGTGGGGTAAAGATGGACAAACTCGTGTTATTCTTTGCTGTTAACATTTTGTTACACATATTCAGCCATCATTGTTTTGTTCTTGATCATAAGCCTGTTTGTGTGAACAATGGCCAAAAGTTACTTATTACATTTTCAATAAGTATTAAGGCAGCAACGAGGAAAATGCACACCAGTGCAAAAATTTATATTACTGTTGGCTTTTAATATTTTGTGATGTACATACATTTAGCTATAAATATTTTATTTTTGACTACTTAGTACTATTCTTGAAGCATTGTTGAATTACAACTAAATGAAGTAACTGCTAACATTTCTTAAATATTTATGCAGCTGTTAAGTAGAAGCAAACCAGTGTATTAAAGATGCCAAGACTTATATTACTCTTGGCGGTTAATATATTGTATGGGCCGGTTTTTTTTGTTTTTTTTTTCTTTTGCTTAGTTGAGGTTTGGGAAAACTGTAATGTCATATATTAGCACTTTGGCCACATTATATGAGTTGAGACATATATTTGAATTCATCAACAAAATTTAGTACTTGATGAGATTGAGATCAAGACAGGAAAACATGGAGTTGATTTGTCATTATAATAGCCATGTAGATAGAATGTATGCACAAGGTTATGTTTGGTATGCAGCTTTTGTCTGAAATATATTTTGTAACATATATGTATAGCCATAAGTGATTTATTGTTATTTAACACTAGGGAAAGTTATTGCTCACATTTATTAAATATTTATGCAGTGATTAGGAAAAAGCAAACCAGCATGTTACAGAGGAACGAACTTGGAGTTAACTTTTTGATATGTATATTGAGTCATCATTGTTTTATTTTGGCTACAAGCATTGTTGTATAAACAAGGTGAAGCAGTAACTTGAAAAAGCAAACCATTGTCTTAAAGATGGAGAAACTTGCTCTGGTGCTATTAAGGAGTTTAAAGTATCAGGATGACACCAGCAGATCATACCTCGGGTATATTTACTTTGAAGGCAAATGCTGGTTTTGACCCAGATGACTGTAAATATATTATAAAAATTCCATAATAGTGTATTTGATAAAGGTTAAGAGCCAGTACTTTGTAAATATAATATATAACATTTTCACTATAATTTTACTTGATCAAGGTTTAGACCTTGCAGTTTGTAAATGTGATATAAAATTTTCATTGTTTGTTATTTGATGAAGGTCTAGGCCAAGCAATTTTTAAGCGTAATATAAAAACTTTATTGCAGTTTTATTTGATGAGGGTTGGAGCTTGTGATTGATATGTGTAAAGTGAAAATTTCATTGCTGTTTGCTGAAGGTTTAGACCTAGAAATTTTTAAAACTTGTATGAAAACCTCATATGTGTGTGTTTTTTAATGAATGTTGAGACCTAGCGATTATCATTGAAGTCTAATAATATTTTAATATGAAAACTTCATTGGTCTGTTTTTTGATGAATGTTGAGACCTATCAGTTTTTAAGTGCAACATGAAACTTTATTGCAATGCTCTTTGATGAAGGTTGGTGCTCCTGATTGCTATGTGTGATATGAAAATTTAATTGGTATTTGTTGAATGTTTAGATTTAGCGATTTTTAAACTTAATGTGTAAACTTTTTGGTGTGTTATGATGATATTGAGAGAGCAATTTTTTAGCCCAATGTGAAAACTTCATTGGTGTGTTTTTCCATGAATATTGAGACCTAGCGATTTTTAAACTTAATGTGTAAACTTTTTGGTGTGTTATGATGATATTGAGAGCTAGCAATTTTTTAGCCTAATGTGAAAACTTCATTGGTGTGTTTTTCCATCAATATTGAGACCTAGCGATTTTTAAACTTAAACTTTTTGGTGTGTTTTTATGATATTGAGACCTTGTGATTTTTAAGCCTAATGTGAAAACTTCATTATTTTGATATTTTAGACTTATTGCACTGGTACATGATTCAGTTAATGGCTTGTAAATGTATTTGTATTGTAAAACTGTTATTAATTTGTTAAAAACACTAATATGTTCAACAGAGAAAATATCAAACATTAAGCAATTAAAGAAATAGCAACTGGGAATTTCAAAAATAAAATTGAATTGTTACACTCTTAACAACAAAATTTAATCAAATGAAAAGGGTGCATGACAAGTTTACAAGTTCTAACAAATTTAGAGTTGAAGTAAGGTGCACGTAAGGTACATCTGTTAGCATGAGCAGATCAGTGGACTCACAAAATTACAACAAAAAAAAATCAATAATGATTACATGTATATAATAATTTTGTTTGCTACAAACCAAATTCATATTAAATTTTTGTATAGTCATGTTAAACTTTGCCATTGATAGCTCAATGTAGGCATATTCTTAACTTCCATCATGAATTTGGCCCACAAATAAGATGTGGACCAAGAAATAAAACTATAAAAACCACATCCAAAACAAATATGTAAACCTGAAGAGTACTTTCCCATTGGAATTACAGTGAAGTCTTTTAAAGTCAGCCTTTTTTATTTTTTAGGACATGGTTTTGGACTTTTCATTTCAACCTTTTAATTGACTTTTTCTTAAAGTCTTGAACAAAATGGCCTATTGTATAGAAAATGAAACCAGAATGTTCTTATGAAGATTAAATTCAAAATTGAGTTCTATGCTGCTGCTTTATAACTTTTCTTCTTGTATTAAGAGTGTTCCTGGGATAGAGATTAAAAATCTGTAAAAAAAAATTATCAAACTCCAGTGGATGAGTCATGTTAGGCTGTCATGGACAGAGCAAACAGAGAATAGATATCAACTGTGGTGGCCCAAGCATGTTTCCCGCAGGTTTTGATAGCCCTGTGTGCTGAATTAGTTTGTTCTGCTCATACAAGGGATTTAAAGAAGCTAAAGGAAATTTCATCCAGATTTCTACTTGTGTGCTCTGTGGACAGCATTATGGCTGTCAGTGTGCTGTTCTTATTTTGGCCACAGCAACCATGGCAAAAAGATGTGCCTTCTTCACTCCTTTCTTGTAAAACTGTAAGGCTCTGTCAACAACTCTGTCTCCGATGCTTCCCATTTGTTGTACAATTTAAGCCAAGTAAAGCATTCAGTTTTCATCAGCAATGTAGTAAAAAAGTTGTAATTAGACAATCTCTTTTTGTAGAGGATAGCATTCTCTTATTGGTGAAGAAATAACTTTCAAGGTCAGTCTACCACAAACGGTATATCTTTGTTCTTGCATTCATCTTTTTGCTCTCTTGTTCTATTTTTTCTCTGCCTCGTGTTTCTCATACAGATCTTTGATCTTTTGTTTGGCATCTATATCCCCTTGCACGAATCTTGGGCAAAGAAATTTCTGGTCCTTTTTTTTTTGGTTTGTGCATGGATATGTTTCTTCCTTTGAAGATCTTTGTGAAGCAAGAATAGCATAAAGGATTTTCTCTCTGCAAACATTCTTTCACAATCATTGTATACATATTTCGTGTGCTGAGATTAGGATTTAGATACTCCTTTGATAAGCCCCATCAGCAAACGGATTTCTAAATGTTCTAAACCTTTAATGTTGTGTTTACTATTGCCAAAAAAATCAGGTAGTTCATACTTCCCATAGACCGGAGAAAAAAAAAAGACTTACACAACTACATAATATCAAGGTTTTCACATTGAAATATGTCACCCCTAGCATTAATGCATGTTGCAAGGTTTTTTGCAAAAAGATCAATAAAACATTTTTTTTTTAACATGAGTATATGATCGGTGCCTGGCTCGTGATATCAAAGCAAAAAATGGGAGAAGTGATACTTTGTGAGTATTGCACTAGCTTGGTGGTACATGATCAGGGCAATGAGATGTAATGTTTTTTTTATGATAACTTATAGACTGTTTATTTAGCAATTCCCCTTAGTCTACAAGCTTTATATAGGTCATTCTGTTGATGGTGCATTTTAAGATCTTTTGATTGTGCAAGTGATTTTTGCTTCTCTAAAAATTGTAGATAGCTAACAATAGATAAGTAGTATATTGGACATTTTTTCTCACTTAAGGTCCATGGTAATTTTTGTGATGATTCACATAAGAATTTTATTCAGTTCTTGCTGACGGATGACCACTACTACCTTTGTACGACTCACTCTCAGTGACCCCAGCCTACATAAAGTTTGGTCAGCATTTGTAACTTAGGTCACTTTGCATCTATAGGTTTCAATTATAATTTTTTTTACTTTATATGACAATGGAGTTTCACATGAAATTGTACACTTTATGCTGTACAAAAGAGAACATGCTGAGTGAAGAAGTGCATGTTAAATTGGTGATGTGTTGTAACTCTAGAAATGTGGCTGATATGCATTTTAATTGTAGGGAAATATATTCATTTCATAAGTGAATATCCATCAGGAATATTGGCCAATATACTCTGCCTCTGATACTTTGTGGGTTAAGATGAAAATGTCAACTTTAACTGATTTTTTGGGGGTTTCAAACTGTTATTGCAATACCTTCACTAGTTTGTAAATACAAACGGCATGTAAATGATTTTTGCTTACTCTAAGGATGTCTACTTTTATTATGGATAGCAAGGTGTTGCTTTCAATGAGTTATATAGAGACCACTAATGTCACCGTAAAGCTTTAAGTGTTATACTGAAATGAGGGCAAAAAAATTACTAAAGCTAAATTCTTTAAGTTGGCAGTTCTGTTAATGTTGCCTTTATGATCATTGCCATAAGAATTTTTGTTATGAATTATTTGCTGTCTTTGACTTAACTGTTTTGTTATTATTGAACTTATGTTGTTTAAGATTTGACATTTTCCAAGATAGAAAATGGAGGTATTTTATATCTGGCAATATCAAAGTTTTCTTTCATTACAAGTGATCATTATCATTGACATGTGACTAGACTGATTTCACATTTGTTTTTGTTGAATTTGTTGAAATTTTATTTTTAAAATATTATATGTGCATTATATTAAAAATTTGTTGTTAAACTAGCCATATACAAAACCAAATGTGTTCATTAAAGTTTTATTGTTAGAGGAATAAAGTTCAGAATTTATGTATTTGAACAAGAAATAAAATATTTTTAAAGCACTTAAAAATTTTGGTTGTTTTTCTGTTTTTTTTTTTAATTTTGTGTTTTAATAATTTTTAACCTAAACCAACCATGCCCATTTTAAAGAAGTTTTTTTTTTTTTATATTTCTTTGGTGTGAAGGAAATGTCACCCATGCAGCATTATAAAAAATAACAATAGAAGAAATTGTTTTGGGCTTTTTTTATTTTTTATTAAAAACTCTTCCTTGACTAACTTCAAAGATATACAGTCAATAATAGTAATACATGATTGTACAATACAAGACTTAATAAAATATTTGTCATAATGAAGTGAGTAAAAATTCTTTTTTTTTTTTTAATTCATACTCCTGTGGCTAATTACATCAATATATATTAAAAATATTACCATAGTCATGCCACGAAAAAGAGTGCAGGTTAAAAGCAATATATTATTAGCAAAACAGGAGATATATATAATTATATATATATGCATATGTAGCAAATGAAACCTTTGTGAAAATATGAAGTATTAATGGCTTATTTTACCCAAAATGTACATAATAAAACGAACAAGGTATTTCAGTAATCGAAACTAAATATATTTTCTGGTCTTACAAAGTTAATCCAAGGCAGGTCGAAACAATAAAGAAGGTAGGCCTATATAGGACTGAGTTAAGATCGTTGCTGAATATGCGACAGACAAAAAGGAATTACACCTGACTTATTTATATTAGAGAGTATTCTCTCATATCATTTTGACCTAGAAAGGAGCACTCACTTAATGGTGACATGTCAGTGGTAATTTGCTTGAATTCTTTTTCTCTTTTAATTTCAACTACTTCATTACACAAAATAATGTTTGAGTCATCAGAATTAATAAATTGAATTTATTCAATTATTCGTCAAATATATCAGGAAATGTTAGTTTCAATTTCTGAAGTGCCATTATAGTTCATGATTATGTAGATTTTTAAATATAAATCTTTTTTCTTTTGTTTGTTTGAAACAGAAGAGCATGATGTGTGAGCGCTTTTTTGAAGTGCAATAATCATTAATGCTTCGTAAAGAAGAAGCACAGATCTGTAAGACAAATCTTCGTTTGACCAGAGGATTCTTTTAGTTTGGTGTAAAAGCTGTGTGGGGCAACGAGATACTGAACATCTCCTGAATATATTCAAAGCATGTAGATAGGAATGACAGATGGGGTGTAGCGTTACTGTTATGAGAAATTGAGGCATAGATATCAAACCCTCATCTGTTCATAGTATGTTAATGATCCGTTTGGCAAGTGGTTATTGTAAAAGTTATACATGTTTACGCTTTGAAATGTATGCTCAGTCAGAGTAATCTGCCCATTGTAATCTCTTTAGGACTGGGTTACTATAGATGTAGAAAGTAAGGTTTTGTCAATCTTTTACACAGAATGTAAAACAGGTAGAGTTTGTGCCTGCAGGAGTTAGTATTGAGATGCAACCAAAATTGGATGCCTTCCATTTATTTCGTTCAAAATCTTCACCTTGCTCTTTCACTTCCATCTTTTTGCTGCCTTAAAAGAGAGACAATCACAGATTTGTTCGTGATCACGTAGAAGAAGTGTATATTATGTTAAACATAGACAGTTTGTAAATTGTAGTGCGTTTCAATTCCACCAAATATTGGCAAGCTTTTGGTACAATGGAGAGACAAAGTTCTTACTAAAACTGTAAAGTGAGTACCATGCTTGGTCTAAGCGTCGGGGAACCAGAAATAGGGTCTTTATTGTTCTTGGCATACGGCACTCTGAGGTAGCTTGCCATTGTTTTTGTCGTCGAGACTTAGCTATCCATTTATTGCTGGGTGGACACAGAGAAGCAATGAAGTTTTTAATCCCAGACTAAGATATTCGAACCTCGGACTTCTCACAAAACAGGCAAAAACCCTCAGATGAGCCTGTAAAAATAAGCTCTCAAGCGTTCGTGCCAAAATGAATTTTAGTTTGATATCCACTTTAATAATTAAAACCATTAGACCGAGGCAACTACAGTTTGTAGGCTATATTTTCCGACATAAGGGTTTAGAACACTTAGCAATCACTGGAAAGATTGAAGGCAAACGCAGTAGGGGTAGACAGAGAATAACTTTTATTGAAAATCTTAAGTCATGGGCAATACGCAAGGGTAGCAATAACAACTTTATAAGGTTAACTGAGAATAGGTATGAGTGGAGGAACATGATCGCCAATGTCTGTTCCAGACAAGGTACCTGATGATGATGATCCGCTTTAACAGTGTTGGGGTTGTCACTGTAAACAGTGGACATGTTTGTTGATCTGTATCAAAAGGACAAATTCTGTCAACCTGCTTAATATTCATGGGGTTCAACTGAGAGACGCGAGCACCTTGCTTGTGAGTCACTTCACTGTAGCATTTTGCTTGTGAAACCACGCAAAAAATTGAGCTCTATGTTTTCTTTTAATTTCTGTGTTTAAGAATCATTCTATAGCGGATTTATTATTCCATTTGGTTCAATACATTGCTTAAGTTATGTACTGCATCACGAGATTTTATTTGCTGATGACTAATCCATCCGATATCGACTTAAATTGGTGTTTATTTGTGACCATTGTGTTCCTGGCCGTTTGGGCTGGACTCACAAGTCGTTAGACGCGCTAATCGTCAAAATTTCTTTTACGTCTATACATATTCTTACTATTGTAGAAACCTAACTTTGACATCGCATTCTACAGGAAACGCTTTATAGCAGTGAAATACCAGATCCACTGTATATTTTAATTAGTTTGTTAACTTTTACCGTAAGGAAAGGGATTTTTAAAGATGGCGACCATTCAGGCACCTAATTCCCCATCCGAACCAGTGCAAGATACCAATGCCCATATAAGGCAGGAAGGTAACAAAGGAGCAAACAAGGCAGGTATGCATATGCAAGATCCTGACCAAACGAGCCAGTGTCTCTATGCACCACATACCTCGCAGGACCCTCCCACAGTGGAATTATCGCACCCGGCCTCTCAGGCAAAAGCCTGGCAACTGCACTTCGTTGACCATTGGTCACGGAAACAAAGATACCAGCAGATCTGCTGGGGAAAAAAGGAAGTGAGAGGCGCAAACATTCACACCCTTCCTCCTCGTCGGAGAAGAGCAAACCCAATCAGGAAGGGCTTGATATCACTGTGATAAAAGAACCATTACAATCTTTAATGGCTCTGGTACCTGTGGTGGAGGAAATCAAATGTGCGTATGATGCATATAATGATAGCATACAACCCTCAGAGTTGGATCAAGATGACAGTGACCATTACGTAACCATTCCCTCGGAGTTAGATTTAAATGAGGCAAATAGTCAAAGCTCCTGTCAGAGTGCACCAAGTCACCCCTCGGAGATGACTTATTAACAATAAAGGGCGCTACTCCTCGAACAAAGACGGTGACCATT
>BLXT01001235.1:435215-451008 GCA_019648995.1 Plakobranchus ocellatus
AGCATATTAAGACAAACGTCGCATAAGCGGTAAGCAATCGCAAATCAATCAAAATTTTATCAGCTTGAATACTAAGATCTTGTGCCCACTATGTAAGCACGCCTTGTCGGCCCACAATATTTAAAGGAATATAGGAAGTAGTTACCATCATTAGTTTATATTATCATTAAAGTTGTACACGAGCTTGTGGGGGGAAGGGGTTGGGGTAGGAAGTGAGTTTTTGTAAAACACCAGTGCCGATGACATGGAAATATCTCAGCACATGACGAAAAAGAGCACTGCAGTAAAAGGGTTCAATTATTCAACCTAAATTAGACATAACTTGTTAATTCTTTTGTACATGTATCAGCGAGTTCTGTAGAGGAAAAGAATTTCAGAAAGCATCGATAATTTAAGGATTTTCAGGTTCGTTTCAATGGCAGTAGTATTAAGAAAAATCATATTGCAATTATGTAGATTCAGCTCGCAGGGAAGGCAAGGCAAATTTTTTACCCTACAACTTTTTAAAGGTGCATAAGTGAACGAATCATCTGTCATACATTTTTACTCACTTGGACGGCCCTTCCTATCATTACGAAACGATAGGTTGAGAAGATGTCGCTTCAATCCAAAACTGCAGGTTCCTATAGCCTATAGGGGAAACAGCGTGAGTATCACCTCCCAGATTACGGGGTCTTCCGGAATGGTTCTCATCTGAGAGGGAGAGCGTGTCGGGGCATAGCTACCTTCATCAGCAAGGACCTTAGGACGCGTGTACAACACATCCAGACCGCGACGGGAACTGATTTCCAGTCCGTAGAAGTATGGTGGAACAACTGGTATCAGCCACATAGTGACAAAAGAATTTCTCTAGAGCAAGGCGATACCAAACAAAGATCTATAACGACAGTGGTAGTCGGTGACGCAAAAGCACACCAGCAAGCGTTCGGATATGAAAACAATGATACAGGTAGATTAGTGGATAGTGGATCTGATCAACTCTATAAAGTAGACTTCTCTGGTAACAGAGAAGTCCGAACCCACCTTCCTTCACTTTAAAGGAGGTCTACACCACCCAGACATTGCACTGGTCTCCTTGGACCTTGTTGAGACAGTAAGAAGGGAGATACTCGAAGATGTCGGTTCTGACTAACTGCCGGAACTAATCACAATGTTGTGCACCAGCGCAAGGCCGGAACAACAAGGCAAAATGGAATGTTCGGAAGGCGAACTGGGACATCTTTTGTGAGACATTGGATAAAGAATTAATGATCCAGAATCTCGAAATTATCCCTATAAAAAGCATTAAACGACAGTTTTGCCGAGCGATCGGAAAGGCTGCGCAGCGCGCAGTCTCAGATGAGTCGTGAAAAGATACTTGCCCGCTTGAACACAGGAGCTACAAGAAGCAGTAGAAGCCGGAAACAGGCCCAGCGTGCATATATGCGATAGCCCCCGCCGTCGAAAACCGAAAAAAATACTGCGAAAAAGGTCGGCCAGATTGCACGCATGAAAGAGTAACATAAAACATGCGAGGAATGAGACACCAGCTCGAAGCCCAGAATAACATGGTAACTTTCCGGAAACTTGAGGAGAAGAGCCTAAAAACGCGCGTGAACCCCCTAGACATAATGGGAGAATAATGAATTCAGATCGAAGAGGCAGAAAGCCTGCATCATTACTTTGCATATATAAATAGAACGCCGCACAATGCGAGTGAGGCGATAAGGATGAAGCGAAAAAGAAAGGCGGAAGCGCTTAAGTCCATAGAGTACAAACGAACGTTCGAGGCGTTCAGCGAGAACGGTTTCGACGCCGCGCGTCGAAAGAGTAAGAAAGGCAAGGCCCCAGGAAGGGATGAAGTGACCCAAAAAATGTTGGCCGAGATCGGCCCGAGAGCGAAAGGAGTCCTGCTGGAAGTATTCAATCTTACGTAGACCAGCGAAGTATTGCTGCGTGACTGGCGAACGGCAATACTTGTACCAATTTTGAAGAGAGGCAAGTGCCCATGTCTTTGAGTAGTTACAGACCAATCTCCTTCACTTCGGTGATATGCAAGACCATGGAAAGGGTAGTCAACGCTCGATTATATCACCACCTGAAAATAGTACTCGCTTAAACGATGCCAGAGCAGGCTTCAGGAAACACCGCAACATGGCAGATCACTTAGTCCATGTCACATAAATTTAATAAATGCATAGCAGGGCAGGAACCACAAGGTCGCCGGATTTTCTCGATTTAAAGCAGGCAAACGACCGAATATGACGAGCTGGCTTGTACATTAAACTACAGAGACATGTAACAGGATAAAAAAGTTTCCCAGGAGAAAGATACATAAGGGTAAGGGCAAGACCGACCCTGTCTAGGGCTAGACCTACGCGAGATGGTCTATCCCAAGGCAGTGTGCTATGTTGCACCTTTTTCTCTGCTACCTTAACGATATGAGCGAAAAGCTTCTTATAACAACAAAACTCGCTGACGATAACGTAATATGACAGCAAGACACTTATGTTGATCCGGCTACGGGTGCCTTTATCTGGAACCTGTTTTCGCCTAAGTGTTCGCCGGCAAATGTAAATTAACACTGCGAAACTGTCTTCAGCATTCCCTCAAACAGCAAGCTTGGGCTGGAGAGGATCCTTGACGTGCCTTTAGGGGGAGGAAGGGCGGTCTTCCTACAAAAAGACAACTTCCCTGATATCTGAACGTAGCGCTGGACTCATGAATGAACCTCAACCGGCATGTAGAAAACGTAGCCAGCAGGGCCCTTACATAAAATAGCGAGTATCAACAGAGAGCTAAACCCCGCTCACCTAGAACAATCTATGCTAGCTAGGTAAAGCCTATGATCCACTATGTAAGACCCGTATTGAATCTCGCTAGTTAGAAATCGCTGGAGAAATAAGACCGAGTTCGAAACGCAGGACGGTTTCAGAGGACCCTGTAGCAATCTTAGAGCTAGCGACAAATCGCGAGCCCCGTGAGCTCAGGAGAGAGGAACAGAGCGCAATGACCCTGGAGAAATACCTTCGAGTCGGCGAAAGAAGTGTATAAAGCAAATGGCGCAGAGACTCGGCGGACAGGCACGAAGGCTCAAGAAAACGTCTGCGCTATGTGCAGCGCGCGATTAGTCCATAAAACACGAACTGCCTCTGGAGAGGGCACCCCTAGTAGCACCACCTGTACACCAAATATTGGCCCCAACTTTCCCTGAAACTCGCAGCAGGATAGGATAAATCGGAAAGAAAGAAGTCACCCTATCCCACACCCAAACGATGATAAGAGCCATGATAGGAGCTAAGGTTTCTGCTACACGGATGGTTCCGCAAAATAATGGGGTGTTTTTTGGTTGTTTTTTTATGGATATGGAATACTTATTTAAGTGTCAAACAGAATGAATACCAGAATGTCACGGATCATATAAAAGAGAACGTGCAGTTATGAGAGTGAATTCTAAAGCTTATCGAGTGCTTGGTGATGGTTTTATGGAGGCAAAGGCAGGTCATCATATTCCCAGGTGGAGTTGTTCTTACCGATTATCGGGCGTTTGTGCACAATCTGAATGGAAAGGGGTCTGCCGACGCTGGGGAGACTTTGCAGCTCATGCATGAACTTATGCTAGTGAGAGAACGCCTGGGTTATAGTGCAGTTGCTACCTTCGCATGTTGGAATTGCAGGGAACGAAATAGCCAATTATCTCGTAAAATGTGGGAAGACTCCAACAGCAGCCAGATAATTCTATTCCCTTAATGCAAGTGGCGAAAATTCTGCAACATAAAACGGACATACAACGGCCGCTCTCTGGGAAGCGGCATTGGGACTCAATGATCACAGGGCCCAAAGATTCAATGAAGCTCGACGAGCTGGTAATTATACTTCGGATCTCGACCTTTGCGCTATAATGCAGTTGTTCCGCTTGCGTGTGGGACACTCACTGCTGCGATCCAACATGGCAAAAAGAAAGTGATCGGCAACTACAGTGTACCATTTGTTTGGAAAACCCATGGAAAACTTCTACATCTTGTTCGACTGTTGGACTTTGATTGGGATTGGAGGCTCTATCTGGGGCGTCTTAGAAAACATGAAAAGAGCTGCCGAGCTCTTGCGAGAGTTCATCAGACGAACCATGTGCTAGAGGCTACAAACAGAGAGTAGCGTGGAACAAAAGCATGGCTGCCCAGAGCGGTGGATTTTTCTTGGGACTATCTGAGAATTTCCTTGGATTCCTTTACAATTTGAAATTGTTATGCATTATACTATAAGTAATATGCAATTCCTTTCGGGCTTTATACAGTCTAGGAGACTGCCCATTGCAAACAGCCCCCGGGAGTGAATTCACCATATTTAATTACTTTGACATATTTGTTTGTTTATTTTTTTTATTTACATGAATAAATGAACATGAGTGAATAGAACCATACGATTTGCTTTAGTGTGAACGGCGTGAGAGAGAGGGGGGGGGGGGGGGGGGGGGGGGGNNNNCGGGAAGAGGGAAATCGCGGCAGCTTTTTCCAGCATTTCACGAAAAACCACTTTTTTTTTCCATTTTGACAAATTCTTTTTACCTTGTCCTGTTGTAGGGGCAAACTTTTTCTTGATCGTTCAGCTTAGATTCAGACCTAACCCAACAGTGAGAAACAAATCATATCGAGATCATTTTCGCTCCTCTTTTGTATGCTCGTACGGCTCATTTCGTTTCTATCAAGACTTTGCTGCTGCAAGGTATTTGGTAAAGAGTGACAATGACAATTCTATTGGATTTATGGACTATTGTTATTCTTTGGAGACAATAAAGTGTGACAGGTGACAATTTCATCGAGTTTATTTATTTTTTTTTTTTTTAATCTTTTATGTTTAAAGTAAGGTAATACAGAGAATATAACAAATTACCATTTTATAAGGTTATTGTATATTGTAATTTAGGGATGACAGAGTGTGACAGAGGGCAGTTGTAGGGGGCGTGTATAATATTATTGTAATTTAGAGATTCTTTTAACGATTTTATGTTCAAATTCTTTATCTACACAACCTAAAAAATTTTAAACAATGGTAATTGTTGAATCTTAAATAATTATTCCTTTAAACTTATCATTTACGTGGTTGTTTGATTCCAAAAAAAACGAAATAAAACCTACAAGCAAATAGTTTAGGAATGATAGCAAACCAAGTTCATCCAAATGATCCTTGCTAGAGTTGTTTTTCCAGTTCTAACATGATATATTCTTGGTAAAGTGATAGGAACTATTTATTCAGCAGTAGAACTAGAAAATAGCATATAACAATTTTATGTATATATATATATATATATATATATATATATATATATATATATATATATTTATATATATTTATATATATATATATATATATATATATACATCATTATATGTATGCATATATATCTGGTATCATGTACGTCTACCTCTGAATATGAAGTGAAGCGATATTTTAGAAATAAGATTGTCTACAAAAATATGAATAGAACAGGTGTCTTTCTCAATAGTGGAAAAACTTTATGCTTTTCTGCTCTAGGCATATGTAAAACAGACTATTTGAGTGACAATCACAAAGCTGCCTGATGAGGGCAATTGTTTTTAACAAATGAATTTTATCACTATATTTCTTAAACTAAAGTGATCTGAGGGAAATCATACAAAATCTTTATTTTCTTGAAGGCACACTATTTTTCTGATCTTGACTTAGCAGTGATACACTGAGACGTAGGGTCTTTTCATACCTTCATATAACTTTCTTACACTTCAGTTTTTCTTCATTCTTATCTATTAAGACATAAACATAGTTAACACTGAGTTGAGAATGAAGGTTCAAGAATAATGAAATCATATGGACATTTTTATTCAAACCGTTTTGAAAAACACAGCCACAGTGTGAGAATCTCAAAAATACTTAAAATAGAGTGCATGAAAACAAGCAATATGAAAAAAATGATTGTGTCATTTTAGTGTGGAACTATCATAAAAAAAAAAGTTGGACATACCCTTAGCCACTTGAATGCTGTGGTGCCAAATTCATTACCTTAAAAACACTATAAATTTGATTAATTTTGTCTTAATTGGCTGAGGTATTGGGGTGAAACATATAAATCCTCATATAGGAATAGAATAAAAAAAACCTCCCCCCAAAAAAATTTTTTTTATAAAAATCTATATCTCAACATTATAATTTTATACCTCCTCTTTTTTCTCCAAGATAAACGCTTAATGGTGAACTGGGTATATTAATAATTAAATTAAACCTCTTTTTTCTGAGAAACAATTTTTTACTCAGCACTAAAATGAATGAGATGAAATGTACGCAACTTAAGAAAACCTTGCAAGACATGCATGTATGTTGAGTGATTTATTCTTCCATATTCCATTTCCATGTATGTGCAATTTGAAATTTTGAATCTGTTGATATTTAAAATTGGAACAGAAATAGTGTCCACACATTTTGCTATATAATTCACTCAACCAATTGAGTCACACTTTGCAAACTAGAAAAATACATGTAATCACTCTCCCAGCATTATTAGATAATATCCTTTTTCAATTTGAAACCTCACTTGCCTAAATCAAAAGCTGTAATTGAGAAAGAGCTGATGATCTTGGCTCACAAATAAAATATATATTTACATGCTTAACTTTCATGATGATAAACATCCTGCTAATTCTAATGTTTACCATACTCAATATATTTTTAATTTTTTATTGATTTTTTAAAAGCGGTCACTTAAACACAAACACCCATTGCTAAAATGTTTATCTCGTATGTATTTCACTAGATCCTTTTCCGCTATAGATTTTCGCTCTGGCACCATCTCCCAGTGGAGAAG
Source organism: Plakobranchus ocellatus (assembly GCA_019648995.1). Taxonomy (NCBI): domain Eukaryota; kingdom Metazoa; phylum Mollusca; class Gastropoda; family Plakobranchidae; genus Plakobranchus; species Plakobranchus ocellatus. Next base: position 442,030 of record BLXT01001235.1, read on the forward strand.
AGGTCAACAAATGTGAAGCTACACAAGTTGTGGATTGGCACAATAGCTCAAACAATATTTTAAAAAAAAAAGGAACAAACATGACAATTTAATCCTGCTTCTGTACATGATATTGATCTTTTTCGATTTTCTCTCGCTTGCATAGTGGTTTCAAAAGAAAAAGACAAAGAGAAATTCATAACATAAAAAAGTGTCATGAAAAAAGGAAAACAAAAAATAAGTTTGAACAATATTTGTGAGACTTATTGAGAAAAAGAAAAAGTAACGGATTTTCTGTCTAAACCCTTGAACTGATAGATCAGGACAGCACCAAATGCACACCTCGTTTTCACTTGTGAGCTTGTGTCAGATGCTTGCTTTTTCTTTCCAAACAAAAAAAAAAAACTCTAAACATGAAATGAGGCAAAAAAAAATATGTACAAATACTTTTTGGCCTAATTTAAAAATCAGATGCATCTTAAGATAAACTAATTTCAACACTTTCATGCCATTTTTGAGTAAAATGAGGCAGAAAAAAGAAATCATTGTACATCTCCATTCTCAGACATTAACAAATTAGAATCTCTAATTTGTAAATGCTAAGTCCTGTCATCTACGCCACGTAAAGTTTCGGGAGTAGAGAATATCATCGTCTAAAGAGATTAGACTTTTTTCCACCAGCAAAGAAAGACGGCCAGGTTGGAAGTAACAGTTTGAAGTTAAGAGTCATCATATAGTCCACTACAATTTGTACTTTCTAAAAAATTAGAATTAGAAATATGTAAAACATTAAAAAAAAATTGCTCAGATTTGACTATGCTTCAAAAATAAGAAAAAAAAAATGAAGGCCTAAATGTTCTTTCATTCAATTAAAAAAAATGTTTCTGGACCAAGGAAGCAACAAAAGTAGCATGATGACACTATTATGAAAATAATGGTAAATTGAAATAAAATTAACATGATTATTATAATCTCATGGTTATGAAGGGTTTAATAGTAGACAATAAGGATTCAAATGCAAGTTTTGGCAGTAATAGTTTAGAAAAGAAAAAAAAAAAAGAATTGTTTACACAAAAAATACTCAAAATCAATATTGTGCTCATTATGACGATAGCAAGAGTATGGACTTTAAAAACCCAAAATTAGCAGATATCTCTTTTTTTTTTTTCAAACAGAAATAAATCAATTTTTTCTATTACACTTTTCTTTGTTGCTCATTTCTGTTTTTTTTTACTTTTCTTAAGAGTTTATTCTTCCTGATATTATATACAAGACACTGCGCTCCATAAAACTGGACCATCATAATTCAAAATAATGCCACCTCATATTTTTTTTCATGTAAAAGCATATTAAATTTTCTTCCAAAGCAGACATACTGCTTGACTCATTCCTCTCTATTCGACAATCTTTCTTCCCAAGTAAAAAGTATAGTTATCAAAAGCTACCAAAACAGTCCAAACTGGCCAATCCTCATGGCAACCCAGGGTTCTTTCAGCACCGATTACTTGAACCTACATGCATTTGTGAAGTCCGAGGTTGGGCAAGGCTCAAGGGAGGAGCCAGTTATGCCAAATATACTCATGAAGCCATGAATCCAAATCTGTTCTTGGACTCGTGTGTGCTTCCCATGTTCAAGTCATTGTTAGCTCTAGCTCTACTTGAACGCTAAAATTTAACCACTTCTAATCATAGTGAGACTAAAAGTATTCTAAGTTAGGCTCGCCTGGATTCCAAACTCAAGAGTTAAGCAACTTTTTTAACTCTTTTGTGCCTCCCATATTCATGTGGTTGTTAGCCCTGGCTATATCTGAATGCTAAAACTTAACCACTTCTAAACATGGTGAGAGAAAAGGATTCTTAGTTAGGCTCACCTAGATTCCAAATTCAAGAGTTATGCAACTTAACTCAATGAAAAATATTAGATAAACAAGAATCATAATTATATCTTCTAAACTCGCCACAGATATAAACCAGTCCTCTGGGATCATAATGCTTTTCTCTGCACTGATTTAGACCCCTACCACTAGCAAGGAGTATAGGAGCTGTAGACTTTTTCTCATAATTGGATTAATGAATGTCAATGTCCCTTGAATAGAATATTATCAGTTATGCTTTTTATATGAAATTGTAAAATAAAACTACATGTATTAATTGGCTTTTTCCCTAGACATTGAAATTTCTAATAATAACTATATTTATGCTTTTTATATGAGACTGTAAAATAAAACTACATATATTAAATGCCTTTTTCCCTAGACATTGAAATTTCTAATGATCACTATAGTTATGCTTTTTATATGAGACTGTAAAATAAAACTACATGCATTAATTGGCTTTTTCCCTAGACATTGAAATTTCTTTGTAAATGCTTAATGTTACGCTCATATCAATGCTTATATCATATGATTTCAATGGAAGAACTAGATTTATAATGACTCAACAAACCTAGCTCATGCTGAGATTTTAATATTGAACATAAAAAAAAAAAAAATTACACATATGGTATGACATTTTTCATGCTTTATACAAACATGATACAAAAATAAAGGAATAACAGTATTCAGCTGCTTGTCATCTACGCCAAGGTAAAGTTTCGGGGTAGAGAGTATCATCGTCCAAATACATTACACTTTTTCCCACCAGCAAAGAAAGACGGCCAGGTCGGAAGTCCAGTGCTGCTGTTGCATGGAAGAGGATGTTGGTCACAACAACAAGGTACTCACCAGCAGCAAAAAATGTGTACACTGCCATAAAGAAAGCATAAAGAGGTTATAAATTGTAACTATTGTGCCTGATAAGACTCATGACTGGTACTATCACAGGCATTTTCTTATACATATGAACATATCACAGTTATATCACTGAAAATTTTAACAACCACAAAAAGTCAATGAATAGGGTGGCTTTTAAAATATGCCTGTATCAACTTTTAAATAGTTAAACATTCCTGCATCTTATGTTGTGTGGTCCAAATCAGTGATGTGAACAATTAAGTGCTGCATTCTCAAAAAAAATTTATAAGTTTAAAGATATTGGAGAAGTCTGGGTATTGAGGAATTTTTATTTATCAATATCTTGGAAAAAAACAACTATTATCTAACAAAAACAAGCTTTGAAGTTCTTAAATTTAATAAGCTTTCAAGGAACTATAAGCAAACTTTTAGAACCATCTGTTAACCAAGCTTTAAAGGCAAAAAAAATCTTATGAAAATCTGTTTTTCCTCATCCGTTTTCTTTCACTTTCCTTAATTAAAACCTATTACTAGAATAAATCAAGAATCCATTTTGATTGATACAAAGTCAAGCTGAAAACACATATTAGAGTACCAGTAATCAAAACTTTTCAGTTCATATTGACTTTATTGCATTCCTGGATGGTATGCAACTGCTGACCATACCACAATGACATGCAACTAGGGAACTACCAATATTAGCATCACGGGTCAAGGGAAGAGGACAAATATGTACCATAATACTGATGATCTCACAAAATGATGACGAGTCAATTTATTATTTTTTTTATGAGTCCTCAAATTTACAGGCGTTTTATTAATTACAAAAAAATATTCAATTCATTTAAATTTCTGTAATTTTAAATTAGTTAGAGAAAGACACAAATGTTTCAAAATCAGGCCAAATGAATTAGAAGCGGCTTTTGAACATTTTTAATTTCTGAAACAGTCTAGTAACTTGTTTGTGTGAGACTTGCAATGGTGAAAACGTAATAGAGCTTACAATTTACTTTTTCTACAATGTACAGAACATAGTTAGAGGTGAATGATCTTCTTATTTTCTAACATTTATTGAGGGAACCAAAGGGAAAAAACAAGAAAAATTTCACCTATTTTAGATACCCAGCACACTCTACAGCAAGTAAAGTGCAAAATAATTTGTTTGTTTTTTATTAAAGGATGACATGGTTATCCCCTCCAAAAGAAGTAGAAAGGAGTCTCATTGACACATGTGCGATTTTGGTGTTTTTTGGTTCTTATTTATTTTTATTTTGTTATAATTTGTTTTTTGGTTATTTATTGTTGTTGGCTTTTTTTTCTTTTATTTTTGTTGTTGCATTTTTATATTCAATTTAATTAAAGTAATAAAAGCAAGATCATCTGCTGGTGGCATTTTGTCTCACATATCATTTTCTCCAAATTTCTATCCCCTTCCTCAATGTATAAAAAGTATCTTTTGACACTGATGAGAAGTTAGATTAGAGAATTTCAGTCAAATTTGATCAATACCTTTTCACACGAGCCACTTGAAAAAAGAAAGGTGAAGTTTAGGAAAGAGAAAAAAGGCATCAAATATAAGAAGGTGGTTTTGTGGCATTGGGTGCTGTCAGATAATAACTATAGACTGGAAAGAGGAAGTGTATGCGAAATAGACAAAAAGGCTCAGCTATGCACTATTGTTAAATTGATGTGTAGACAAGACTTACATGCATGAATACATTCTTACATGCCTATCATTAGGCAAAACATCTCTTTTTAAAAGAAGTTTTTCACACTCAATGTCTTATCATAAACTCTTTCAAAAAATCATTGAATGTGATACAACACTGGGTCATAACTTTTACCAATGTGATTAGACTTGAACCTATGTGGACTAATTACCTACACATTTAATAACTAGTGTTAAGCTGTAGGTGGTGAATATATAAGGATAGTTGTGAGATTGTTTGGGAGAGCTTGCAGAGACCGCTGAGAGATAAACTGCTAATGTTTGAGAACTTGTAGATCTAAATTATTGTAGCAATTAAATTGCTGTTCTGAAACTGTTCCTTATTCAAATTAATAAAACTTTTGTTCAATTTTCGGCAAAACTTAGAGTGATTTCTGTTCTTTAGTCTATTCAAAAGAATTCATTGCCACAGGCAGTGTTCAGCTAGATCTATAAATAGCACAAAGCTATTCGTGACATTGTTCATGAGCCTAAAAGCCTATAAAAGCGACTATAATTACTGGAGAGAAATAAAACTCTGTTGGCCAAAGACATCAAAGATAAGAGGCCATAATAGAGCAAAATGCAACAAATATTACAGAAATGAGAAAAACCGTCATGAAATTTTATTGTTAATCAACACTTCATGACATAGCATTTGTCATACTGCCACACATCTTTCTGCTATTACAAATAACCTGATTTTTTTTTCCCAGTACTGGAATTCCTTGACAAAACATTCAATTGGTTTTACGTTCAACAACCATGTCTCATTTAAAATATTTAAGGATTTCTTCCAAGTTTGATGTGCTTTTTTTTATTTTGAAGAGTATCATTTATTTCCTAAACTTTAAGGAATTTTTCAAACATTACTGGCATTATTCAAGCTAAAACAAAAAAAAAATTTAGAACCAGTACATCTGGCATCAAACATATGAAGATTACCCACCCATTTTAAAATATGATTTAGCAGAAATAACTAGTACAGGCCTTTTTATGTATTCAAACTAGAACCCGTTTTTTAGCAGAGTAAATGTAAATGTCTTTTATGAAAAATGTCAACAAAATGACAATCAAATGCTACACTCTATTCAAGTACACACCTAGGAGTTCTTTGGCTTATCTTGACCACTATTTACACTTGAGGAGAGAAGGGCTGTGTTGGCATAGGCCAGGGAAAAAGGCGCAAAGTCAAGTGCTGCTGTAGCATGAAAGCCTATGTTGGTTACAATCACTAGATACTCTAGAGCAGCGAACATCGTGTAGACTGGAAACAAACAATGTGGGCATGGAGGGGGGAAAAAAGCAGGCAAGAAACGAGTGATCTTTAAAGGCAAGGAATGTGGTGGGATTTGACAAAGAAAAACCTATTTTCTAAATAAAGCTTACCAAGATTTTGCATCTTATTTTGATAATTTTGCATGGACATTTACTTGTGGGCATATTGATATTCTGTTCATCTTTTTTCAAGAAAAAACAATTAACACCCACCAAACTTTTTTTTTCCTAGAGAAGATTTAATTATTAAATTTTTCAGCTTTACAAAACACGCATGATAGCAACTAACAAGAATTTTCAAAAGAGCAAACTCCTACACCTATAAGAAAATGAATCTGGGATCTGTGCAACCTAGTGAAATCAGGTTTTTGCAAAATTTTGTTAATTAATGATAGGTTATTTATTCCCTCTGCATATGAAGTCCACAAGATAAAATTTACACCATTAAAACAAGACATTGTCACATCATTTTTTTTTTCAAATACAATTAACCTTCTTCAATTTAATCATTCTTTAGATTTGTTAAAAAAAAATTTTACCAAAATTTGATTTCCACGCAATAATTAATAAGCTGGTCTATCATAAAAAATTTGAAATGAAATATGATTTTTGTGAATGTCCATCTGTTTGTAATTTTTTTTTTTTTAATCAGAAGGAAAAAGAGGAACAACAAAAATGAATTTGGTAAAACCACTTTAATTTTGTTGCACAGATAATATTGAAAGGCTTCACAGTATTAATTAGAAGTACAATAATTCAACAATCAATATAATTTGCTTCCATTGACCTCAATCTTCAATGCTTCTATGCTGTTCTTGCACTTTGAGAAAAAAAGTTTTTGCAATTTTCAATGCAATGTAAAACCAGCAACTGAGTCTGTATTCTTTCAAAACTAAAAGATTGCACCAATGAACAAACTTCTTACCTCTGTTGTTGAGAATTTCAATTTCAGTATGTCTAAAATTAGTCATACAAATCAGCTCTGTTTTTTTGCAATTAAAATTTTTCAAACACATTATTTATTTGTTTTATTTTTCATTGTTAATTACTTTTCTTATTTTAAATTGCACATTAGCATCTTGTAATTTTGAATTAGGTATTTCAAAGTCATAAAAAATGATAATAATAAAGAAAAGAAAAAAAAAAATATAGCATACCTAATGACAGATATAGCTAAAATGTATATAGTTTTTGTAAAAGAAAAATTCATTGTAGGTGTTCAGGGTGGGAGACTCAAACATAAAAGCTTTATACAATTCATCCAATTCCTTTAATTTTTTCAAACAAAGAAACATCATTAGGAAAAAAAATAATATTTTTCCATTTGCTTAAGCCAGAAACTTATACCAGTTATCAGCTAACATTTTTAGAACGATGTAATTAATTTAAATAGATTAATAATTGAACCTCATTATTTTGAGTTGTCAATAGAGCTTAAACCTGGAATGTAAATGAGTGAAAATAAAGCTTGGGTGGATGGGAAAGGAAAATCGCAGTTCTTTGATCTGGCACAGGGGAAAAAATATTGAGATAATTACAAAGCTAAAAAAAGGAGGGGAAGGGGGTTAGAAAAAGTTTATTCAAAGTTTTAACATATTACATTACCTCCAGGTTCACAGAACCAGTTATGTCGGAAAAAAATATACACTGATAGGATGAAGATGGAAACATTGAGTCCACACAAGACTTTTTTGTAGAATAAGGAAGTTGATTCCTGTAAAAAAAGAAAACAACAAAACATTGGAGCTTTTGAAAGACATTTCATATCTATTATTGTTTACTTACTCTCAACAGAAAGTTATTTCTAAAGTTTCAGAAAGAAGGAATAAAGCCTCCACAAGTGTGGTCTAGAGTCTTCTACTTTTAAATGCAGCTGTTTAAAAATATCTGTTATCTTTTGCGAAGCACAATGCAAATTATAGCATCAGACTTGCCAACCCTTGCAATTGGTTTTGCATATTACGATGGCCAGAAAAGACCTATTTTGCTTATCCTCAACCAAAAATACTTATTTCCAAACTGACTTTCTTTCCTCATATGCATTAAGGGTATACAAGCTGAATCAAAAGAAAATAGATAAATCATACTCTTTCGCTTATATGAATATCTTAAATGAAAGTGAAAAATCTATAGGTCTTGATCAGTATTCAGAACAGAAACGCAGTTGTCCGAATATTAGAAAGGTAGATCTAGATTAGCTACAAACACATCAGAAAAGGACTGATCTCTTATGAGGCTTGACGAGAACTGAAGTAAAACAAAGCACTTCACTACTTGGTCTAATGAGCACGCTAACCAGTCATGTAGTAGTCATACTTCCGGTAAAAATCAAATCAATCCCTCCTTTTCTTTCACAAAAAAAGAGTCGATCTAGCCAAGTCGTCATCGTGGGAAAAATATCTAACCTGGTTAGCGGTAAAATAGGCCCTGCTCGGCAAATCACAGCATCCATTGGTTTCACTTATTACATTGAGGAAAATGCATATCAAATATTTTTTCCACGTATTTCTGTATTTTTTCAAGTTATGCCCACTTAAATATATAATTGCATACAGGTTGGCAAGTTTGTGGTATTTTCTTAATGCTGAACTGATTAAATGGACAGATAATCTTCTGATGAAGCAATACCAAAGATAAAGAATCATAACATGTTCTTACAATTAGAAATTCCATATGTAAAAATAAGTTGAAGAATGTCTGCTTTTGAGCACATAAATATTTTTCTATGTGCAACAGACCACATGTAAAAGCGTATTTTTACATAGGACTCAAAAATTGGTCAATGCCACAACTCGACCCATCCACCTAACTCAAGCTGTTTCTGAAATGCATAGCTTTCGCTCTAAATGTGGGTTGAATTTATTGAAGAATTACCCTACACGAATTACGACAAGCAGTACACTTTTATTGACCTGTACTACAATTTTTATTTTTAATTGACATTGTTAAACTTACAGACCTTTTGATATTTGATTATGTATATCTAGTCCTTAGATTCTACTTTAAAATGGTAGTCCTTGGTCTAATAAGATTTTAAAATCCATCTTTCACCAACAATGAGACTTTCTTTCAAACTTTGCTTTACATGAACAGATAGTGTTAGTCTAGATTATGGGAAAAAAAAACCAGCTTCGCATCAGGTTTAAGATTTTAATTGCTTTTCATTATGAAAAAATTTTTATTTTCATATATGTCTACCACAGCGTAAAATTTTTGGTAACTTAGCTGCTAGCTGTGACCTGGGGTCAGAGCATCGTGCCCGGGGTCAGTCACAGGTCAGTG
>BLXT01001235.1:469141-488237 GCA_019648995.1 Plakobranchus ocellatus
CCCCCCCCCCCCCCCCCCCCCAATAGGTGCTTTTTGGAAGTGGACTGTAAATGTAACATTGAGTGCTTTACTTCTTGTTCAGTCAACATCGAATCCCTCATTTTTAGGTTTGTTCTGCATTTTTACACTTGAGATGTTCAAGTTTTTTCAAAGGTAGGCATGTCGGGAAAAATCTGAGAAAGGCACAAATAAATTAATTAAATATCAATGTGACTAGATTATGATTTCATAAAAATTAATGAGCTGTAATTGTAAGTTCACATGATATTTGTTTTATACCCCAAAATTCCCTTTTAAGTTTAGGCAAGATTGTAGTTTGTATTTTTACCACATTTTGAACTGGTTGGTGTGGGAAAGCTATAAGTTTTGAATTTACAAGGTCTTGGTGTCTCCAAATGAAGTTACCATCTTGAATTTCAAAACCTTTGATTTTAAAATAAAATTATTATCATCATAACTAATAAAAGAATTTAGCTCTTGTGTGGTATTGTTATTATTATTATTATGTCATATAGTTTCATGTCCTTTTCTTTGTTGTTTTTTTCATGTCAGCTATTACTATGGAGGTTTTGCAGTACTGACATTGTAAATACCAACATTAAACACTTCAAAAAAAAAAAGCTAAGCCATGCAAAAATAAACCTTATTGTAATAATAAGCACCTGACTCTTATGTTCTTAGATAAGCAAACTTTTGTTTCAATGCTTTTTTTAAGTGTTTGAATCTTTTTTTTTTTCTGTTGCTTCTTCACCCTCTTTTATTCTCTTACTTACTTGCATTATGTTTATTCCTTGGAGATACACAGTTCAGCACATAAAAGAGTGATCAGAAAAAAAAAAAAATTCATCAACAACATTCAACACATAAAAGGCAATAGAAAAAGATTGTAGATACCACTCAGACAAAAAAGAATGAACAGTGATTTAGTTGCTTGTTTATGATCACTTTTTTCAAAGTTTACAAGAAGTTAATGATTATAATATAAACAGTCCTCAGCCTGTTGAAACGCAGAAGGCAAATGTTTATTTATTTTTATTCTATTTCCTCCCTTTTTCTCTGCCTAAGACTTCTACGAGTCTCGGGTCATTGACCTCTAGGACAAGGTAATCGCTTTCTTTTTGTCACTTAATTTTAGTTTTAGTCCTGATCCTTTATTTTCATCACAATGATGCAATAATTCTGTCTTGGATGAGAAAGAATCCCAAGAAATACCAAGACATATTATGAGCGTATAACATCCTAAGGGGAGGAATCAATACATAACAGTAACCTAATTGACTTTATTTTCCTTGTATCCTCCAAAGAGCACAGCATCTTTAAAGGCATGCTCAAGGGCTTTCCCAAGCAATGTGAGTTCAGACAGCAGCCACTGTAAAAGGCTGAACAGAAAAGAGATATAACAGCACATAAAAAAAAAATCAGAACAAAAAAGTCGTGCCTTTATCACCGTCTCAGCTTATTCATGTGGGTGGCATTGCTTAAAATTGTAACAGCACAAACATATTGTATGCTTTATGCCTGAGCATACGAACAAGAGAGAAGATAACCAGAGGATTGCTAAAGCTACACGCCAACAGGCAACATTACAATTTTAAGTAAAAGCACAAAACAGCCAAAGATTTGTAGTTTATTAACAAAATGTTCAGCATAATAGGAAGGTAATAAAATCAAATGCAAAAACTAAACCCTGATCCTCAACAGTCAGGATGTATTACACTATTTCCTTAGAACCTTAATAAATGCATCTTTTGGGACATTGATGTTTCCAATTTGTCGCAGGCGCTTTTTGCCTTCTGCTTGCTTTTTTAAGAGCTTGGTCTTTCTGGATATATCGCCTCCATACTGAAATAAAAAGAACAATGCATAGATAAAAGAGAGTTTGATTAATATTTGATGTGGCACAAGTGCATTTTTACTTCAATGTCCCTATGTCCCTGGCTCTCTTCATTTTTTCTCATCCGCTATGTACTTTTTTGACACTGAAATCTGTATAATCCAAAACTGCATATGAAAAGAAATAATACCAAATAGTTGTAAAATTTGGAAGAGGAGAAAGGTAAACAATTTTTTAAATTTAAAATGTCATTGTAATTTTTTAAAGCTTTATCTTTTCTTTTGTCTTTGACTTACACATTTGGCTGTTACGTCCTTTCTATAGGCTTTGATGTCTTCTCTGGCGATAACTTTTTGGTTGACTTTCCCTTGAATTGTGATAACAAACTGCTGCCGAGGAACAGTTTCCTTAAGCTTCAGGCACACCCTGCGTGCAGTTTCTCTGGCCCTTGACACATGGCAAATCATTGTCAATTCCTCTACATCCTTGTTGTTTAGGGTGAAGTTCACCTAATTTTATGTAAAAGAACAAAATAAACATTATGATCATGTAAGGGCTGCTTTAAATGGAATTTCGTGAAATGCTGATAGACGATTTCACGATAGCTCAGAAATACCAAAATATATTTTTAAAAGGCAGACAAAAAAAACAACTATTTTAATAACTCATCTAGAGTCACATCAATAAGCCTACTGTAGACTTTTAAATATGCTTTCAAAGGTCTGGAATGTTTTTTCAACCTTATTTCTAAAGTTGAGCATGGCATGGTGCCTAGAACTATTTGTAATGCTCTAAATCTCTAACTTGTCCACCATTACTATGTTTTCCTAGGGGGCTATACTATAAATAAATTAGTTTTCTCCACTTGATCAAGAACATTCCTATTAAATATGGTGTTTGTGCTTTTCTCTGCATTATGCACATTTTTCTTTTGATAATCACACTTTAGGCATAAACTGTTTGAAGGTAAGACACAAAAAAATTCAGCGAAGAAAAATATTTTGTGAATGATTTAAAACAAAGTAGGCATTCATGTTAAAAAAAGCACTGTGATAAAAGAAGACATAAACCTCTTTCTGATTCTAGAAAGAATTATAGAACCATGCGCACAAAGGTATGTTCATTTTTCCCAGTATTACACACTATTTATTATCTCTAATACATTCAACACACCATACATGTTCAAAATATAATTTAACCACCTATGGATTGTCATTATTTATGTACACCATAAACTTAATGCTAGATCTATAAGGTTAGACTAGGTTAGTCTATAAGCACAATGGGAATTATTAAAATGTATACATAAAGATTACCTTGACTAGATCAGTCTGTTGATAACCAGCGTCTTCATAATCAAAGCTAAAATTGAAATAAAAAGAAAACATTTATGAAACGTGCATTGGGATGGGAAAATTAGACATATTGTCAGAAAAACGAAATGCATAAAGTCATGGCAGAGTAAATATTTTCTCAGAATTCAGACATTTTAAAGATAGATTCTCACAACTTCATTTCTAAGGTTTCAAAAATTCAAGACCTAATTTGTATAGCAAACCAGTTTCAAATGCAGCCTAAATCTAGTTTGATTACTGCACTTAACAATCCTGAATTTCAGTGACTACAGTGAGCTCCAAGCCAGTAAACATTTGAAGCATGTCAGTGACTACAGTGAGACTGAAGCGACTAGGCCGGTAAACATTCTATGTATCTGAGGCTCCTAAGACAGTAAACATTTAAAGCATGTCAGTGACTACAGTGAGACTGAAGCCCCTAAGCCAGCAAACATCAATTCTAAGTATCCCAGTGACTACAGTAAGACTGAAGCCCCTAAGCCAGCAAAACATCAATTCTAAGTATCCCAGTCACTATAGTGAGGCTGAAGATCCTAAGCCAGCAAACATCAATTCTAAGTATTCCAGTGACTACAATGAGACTGAAGATCCTGAGCCAGCAAAAAATCAATTCTAAGTACCCAGTCACTATAGTGAGGCTGAAGCCCCTAAGCCAGCAAAACATCAATTCTAAGTATCCCAGTCACTACAGTGAGTCTGAAGATCCTACACCAGCAAAACATCAATTCTAAGTATTCCAGTGACTACAGTGAGACTGAAGATCCTAAGCCAGCAAACATCAATTCTAAGTATTCCAGTGACTATAGTGAGACTGAAGATCCTAAGCCAGCAAACTTCAATTCTAAGTATTCCAGTGACTACAATGAGACAGGAGATCCTAAGCCAGCAAACATCAATTCTAAGTATCCCAATGACTACAATGAATCTGAAGATCCTAAGCACGCAAAACATCAATTTTAAGTATTCCAGTGACTACAGTGAGACTGAAAATCCTAAGCCAGCAAAACATCAATTCTAAGTATTCCAGGGACTACAGTAAGACTGAAGATCCTAAGCCAGCAAACATCAATTCTAAGTATCCCAGTCACTACAGTGAGTCTGAAGATCCTAAGCCAGCAAAACATCAATTCTAAGTATTCCAGTGACTACAATGAGACTGAAGATCCTAAGCCAGGTAACATTAATCTAAGCTGATATAACTGAGGTTTTATGTCAACAAAGAGCCAATTCCACGTTTTTCTTTGATTTATTTGACATTAGAAATTGGAATAATTTATAATGGTTCAAAACATTGCTGTCAAAATAAAAAAAAAAAAAATTCAAATTTATCTAATGAAAATATCTTGTTTTAGAAAAGACATTTCAAGAATGTATTTTTCAGAAAAATATTGTCACTAGCAGGTCAAATTTAGTGTCTTATGTAGGCCCGACTAATTAAAGCAAAGGACTTCAAACTTGTTACCTTGCATAACCTGAAGTTAAAGACTTGAGTTCATCAAAGAAATCAACCAGAATTTCGGACAGTGGAAATATCACTCTGATCATGACTCGAGAGTCATCTATGTAAGACTGATCCTTAAGCTGACCTCTTCGATTCTGTGAAGATTTAAAAAAAAAATAAACAAAAAAAAAAAAAAAAAAAAAAAGAAAAAAGTGTTGATCAAAAACTGCTCTGGCATTTTACTACAGAACTTTAATAAATGATCACAAAATCACGAATTTTATGAAAGATCATGATACTTTATGTTGAACATAAAAATGGAGATATACACACACACACCAAACATAGAGCTGTTACACTGTTGATATAGTCCCCTGGCGTTATGATGGTACCATCCACCATTGGCTCATGATATTCTGTAATGATTGCTGGGTCAGGCATCTGTGCGAAACAAAAAATTAGAGATAAAAAAAAAGTTTGAAGTTTACCTAAATTATCAAGGACAAATTTTTAAAATTGCTTTACTTTTTTCAGCCTCTGCAAATACCACCACAGTGATAATTTTTATCTAAATCTAATGAAGCTGCTTCAATGCTTTTTCTTAAAATTTAGAAATGCTTTCATTGATGTTTGATTTGTCTTTCCAAACTCCAAATCAGTCACAAGCCATAATGATTATCATAAAGATTACTACTAATGATACATTATAATAGTTTGAAATCCTTTTTTTTAAAGCAGTTTGGAACGATTAAGTGACTCTGTGCAAATATGCTAAGGAGATTTTTTAAAACTGACCAGACAAGGGTTGAGAATTGTTAGAAAATCAGATCCATAATGCTTGATGTTTTTCTCCCCAAGAATTTTCACTGGAAACAAAACAGATGGAATTAATGAGTATTATCTATATGAGATAAAGGCATCACTTCAATATCATTGATATACACTTTACTAGGGATAAGCCAATGGCTTGATGGAGTGAAAAGAACGTTGACTTGTTGACATCAACTTACAAGTTTTGCTTTTCCAATGAAAAAAACAGAAAGCAGAACGTTCTTGGAAAATAGGAGTGATTTAAGAGATCAATTCGAGCGATGCTGACTTAGTGAAGTTGACCGTATATGGTTTATAACCAAAGTATATCATATATGTACATGCTAAATCGTTAAAAGATGACAATCCTTTGAAGATGTATTTTTTTAGATCACATGATTAGTTGGCATTAGGTTTGATTTAAAAAAGAAAAAAAGAATAAAGGGAGAGAAGATGGATGAATATCGTTCACTAGGAAAAGCTTTGTATAACCTGTACTACCATTAAACCCAGACAATTTTTTTTAAATGCAAGACAAATTTTCATACAAAAAAATTTCTTTTAAAGGGAGGAAAAGATGATTGAAATCATCGCTGCTTGACAGAAATCCTATTACAATCCAGGTTGATACAAATGGAATCTACTGTAATTCTCGAAGCTGTCTATTCTTATATATATAATTGCAGCAGTAATAAATGTTTCTTTTAATAAAAGTTATCAGCTCAATAACTTCTTTTTTCTCAACAGTAGCAATATACGATTTTTCTTTTGATGTAATATATCCAAACTATTATGATTCTTGCACAAATAGGCAACAAACTTATCATTCATTTAGAAATATTTTTTTTTAATTAGATTCAGCAATGTTAAGTGCTTACTTTTGTAAGCCACATTAGGAGCTGTCATGATGACAGATGCATCAAACTCCTGCTCTAAGCGCTGGTTGAACACATCCATGTGAAGCAAACCTAGAAATCCCAACCTGTAGCCCTGACCCAAAGCTGGGCTGCACATTAAGGTTCAAAAAAAGAAAGAGAAAATACAGAAATATGATTCGAAAATTATGGGAAATAAACTATTAAAGATGCAAAAGTAAAACGGATACTACAAAAAAAAAATTCAAATTCTAATATGCACTCAAAGCACTGCATACATTATATATTGCATCAGAACTGAGGGAACACAATGCTCATAGGCCTAAAATATCCTTTTACAAAGTACAAGTGACAAATGAGAAACAATATACTTATAAACATAAATTTTATCAATCAAGTCGAGCAGATTATCCCCTTTGTTGACCTTAAGATATAAAGTACCTGTTGTCAATTGAGACCTGTACACTTCTATCATTGAGGGTGAGTTTTTCAATAGCATTCCTCATCTGCAGAAATTCAGACTGGTCAGTGGGAAACATGCCAGCAAAAACCTGTCAAGTAAAAAATTTCTTATCATTTATTTGGCATGAGAAAAAAAAATGCTCTGTCAACCTTAGATCCAATAATGATTTAGCACAAGATTAAAAAAGGCTGTAAATAATGAGGCAGGTAATATGGTAGAGCATTGAATGTAAACAGGATTACAAAGAAAATGTGGAAGATTACTTTTGAGGTTTTCACTGCTAAACAGTCATGAAAAATCGAACAAATCAAAAAAGGGTTTTCCATCCAAATTTTTTCATAAATCTGTCTTCATAAATTATCTAAGTGGAAATTATAAGACGTAAAAAAAAAAAGACCGAATAAAAACTAAGTAAATAGAAGCAAAACATTAATTTTTACTTTCCTAATGAAGTTTTTTCTTTAACATTTTTGCCAATTATATTAAATTTTTCTACAGCTTTTGATTTTTCATCTTTAATTGTAATGTGAAGAAAATCTTAGAAAATTTATTATATCCTTTGCTGCCCAAGTCCTTAGCATAAGAGCCTCAGTTCAAGGGCATTTGAAAGGTAAAAACCCAACTGAAAAAGAAGATAAGTTATATTACTAGCTCTATATGGCACATGATTAAAAATTCTAGATTAATATTAATGGCACAAAAGCTTTGTCACGATAGTTCCTGTTTGAGCAAATTTTAAGACTCAAAACACTCAGTTTTGCAAAGAAAAAATTGAACATGTAGAGATTACTGTTTAAACTTCAGTTAAGACAAACAGAATCTATTGTGTGTGTTATTAATACTTATCAAGAGTATCTTACTGGATTTAAATTAAGTGCAACAATGTTATTGTTAAGAAGCTGGTACCTAATGCCCCTTATTCTGCAGCTGCAGAGGGAATCTATCGCTAAGAAATGTTTCATTTGTGTTTGTTTTATTTTTCTCATCCTTAACTTATGAAAAGCAATGACACTGAAACAGCCAAAAAAACCCAGATCTTCTGTTCCCATACGACTTAAATTAAATTGAACCCCTTGCAGATTTCCATGTAAATTAAGTTAAATGATAGGGAAAAAAAAGGCCCAAAATTATTCAAACCACATAACTCTGGAGGAGATCCTCAGTAAAAATCACAATTCCAAATATTTTTTATCTTTTATTGTAACAAAAAGTTTTCACATCACCATTCAGAATCAAGTGTTGGACAGCTACTTCATTTTGGCCACTCAAAAGATATGGAATCATATTATCAGTACTGTAAAGATTTTATATTCCCTTGTAGATTTTTTTTTTTAATACATAAAAAAGTCACCAGTGATATTAATAGTAAAAATGAACTTCATGATCAATTTAATCAGAAGTAACATCATCTCCAGAAGGGAACAATTGAATAAGATTTCTCAGTTGCCAGTTCCAGTGACTGTCAAAAGCAGGGATGCCAGTGGCCTCGGACAAAAAAGCTGGAAACTTGTATAGTAATTAAAGAGTTTTTTCAAAGCTGTAGGTAAAGTATAATTGACTTTTGAGTAATAAAAATGAGGCAAAAAAGTCGGAAATCCTGTTTAAATCGGAGAACTGGCATCCCTGCAAAAGGAACTAACCATTGGTGTAGCATCTTTGAAACCAGGGAGAGGTTCTACTGGGTTGTTCTCATGAAAAAATGTGTCTCCAATTTTAGCCTCATCAGTATTTCTCATGTTCATCATTGCATAACCCACTTGTCCTGCATATCTAAAGAAAAACAGAGAAGCCTTAAAATAAGGTATGATTTACTTTTTTTTTTTTTTTTTTGGTCTTTTGATTGGACTTCTTTCAATGTCATTATGACAATTTCTTAAAAAAAAAAAAAAAAACTTAGCATTGAGGAGCTTTGGTTGCTAGTGATGAATTTATTGGCCAAAAACTGCGACATTTATCAAAAGAGTATGAGAATTTTAAATGTCATCGATTCATTTAATTCAATTTTTTTTTCTTACAACAGCATATTTCTTTTAATTTAGGTTCAGCATCTTTTCAAACAACTTGTACACTCTATTCAGAGATTCAGAGATTTAGCAAGTTATTTGCTCTTGCTATATATGTAGCCAATCTTGAATTAAGTTATCTCAGGCAGCCTGGCCTTTATCCAGCCAGATATTGATGATAAGTTTGAACCCATGTCAGAAAGATCCCAACCTCGTGCACCACCAACGCCCAGGTCTCTAACGAGTAGACACTATGACTTTTCAGCAATAAACATTTGGGGGCGAAAATGTTCCATGATGTAAACAGACATCTAAATTGGTCCTTTCTTTAGCATGTATACATAGATCATTGGGAACATTAAAAGCAACCTTTATAACATACTAGACATTACTTAATCACTTTCCATGGAAACAGCATGAATTTCAAATATCTGAGATTTAGAACACAACTTACAAAATATCTGAAGGCACTTGTGTAGGATGCATTATACCAATCTCTGTAATTTCATAAGTTTTTCCACTACTCACATATGTTATCTTATCACCTGAAAAGAAAAAAAATTGGAACAAAAAAAAAATTCCAACAAATGACATGAATTTATACTTTAAAAATCCAAGTTAATGATGCCAACATTTCAGTTTTCATCAACAAACACCTTTTTTTAATTACTGTCATGGCTGACATTTGAAGCATAGACAATTCTGTCACCAATGCTCTCAAATTTACTTTCTAAAATCATGTTATTGTATGTCTAAATATTTTCTTAAATGAACCTTTTTTCTCATGAGCACTAAAGAATAAATATCATGAGCCTAGTCCTAAAGAATCACAAGTAAAGCTCATTTTCAAAAATTTTTTACCCCTTATGACTTGGTACAGAATCTCAAAAGTTCAATCCATTTTTTCTCAGTGCAAATTTTCCAGAATTGAGTGTCATGTTTCATCAGTGATTTAAGATGTTTAAAATGCCACTTGCAACTCATTTTAACTGAACTCAAGACTGATACCTCTAATGTTTTGTGGGGTTTTTTTGGCCATTTCAGGATGAAAATGTATCACTGAGGCTTTTATATTTCTACATGCTTTTTTTTGTCACTTTTAGGAAGACATGCGGTTTTTTAATGTCTTTTTATTTGCAGTGCATCTAATCCATATCTATTTGCTCATTTTTGCCCCCCCTAAAAATGCTTTACATTGTAGAGAGATTAAAAAAGCCATGAGTAAGGCAGGGTATAAAATTTTTGCCACCGAATTAAGTAGAACTTTAAAATTGTTTTTTTTTTCTTTTTTTAATGTAAAAATCTATCCACTTTTTTAAAGCAAAATGTAAGTTTTAAAAAAATCCATCCCAAAAATTAATAGTTATGTAGAAATTAGAATAAAAAAACAACCCACTGAAATGTCTTTTATTCACGAAATATGGGCAGGGAATGAGTAAATAGGTTTTTTAACTCATGGGCATTTTATATGAGATTGAAACAAAAACTTTCCTCATCAAATGTACAATAAGTGAAGAAGAGTTCTAAGAGTGAGAGTGAGAATGATAGAGAGATCATATGTCCAGAGTGAATGACATACATAGAATTCTCTTACAACAATTTCCCCTGCTACCAGACTATCGCGTTTATCTTAAGTTTGTTTTAACCATAGCAAAGTGTGTGAATAAGTCCAATTGCAGATCTATATAGCTGTTTTATAATTAAAGAAGCAAAAACTATCTTTCCTTATGTACAGAAAGTTCTGCGCAGTGAGAAAATAATTCTACACTCCTAGCTTAGGGTTTTTATTTAAGCCAATCATGCAAATGGGACTACTACATATTCAATGACAATGTGTTTTATGACAATGTGTTTACCTTGGGCATCATTTGTATATGAGAGATTACTTTTGGAGGACTCATTGTATTCTATTTTTTTGTTTTTTTAAATAAAAAGATAAGCTTACAAAACCTTTCTTAGCGATCCCATCACAGATAGCCACATGAACCACAACTCCCTTGAATTGGTCATACCAAGAATCAAACACAAATGCTTTCAAAGGTTTCAGTCGATTAAATGTTGGACTGTGAATGAAATTGATAGAAACTCATATTAGAAGCCATTTCAAAATTTTCTTATCAACACTTGTAAAAGCGTTTCTTTAAATCAGAGAACCAAATAAAGATCTCTTTGATCATCAATAAATCTATTAAGCTTCATTGACTCACTGGGCCCTGGTCTTGAATGGTATTGAATTGCTATTTTTAGCGCTAGGGCACTGATCTCGAGAATGTTCAGGATAGCCTTGCAAATTTTTTAAACAACGGATAGAAACTTCTGGTTTTCACGGTTATTTTTGTGAGTTTCCAAGCTTTATGTTGATACCCAATTTGCCACGTTTCTCCTATTTTTAGTATTCAAAATGAAGGATTGAAGACGGATACCTCCGAACCGCTTGATCTGTCATTCTGAACTGTTTTCCAACCAAAGCAATAGCGCAATGTGCTTGATACCTCTGCGTTCGCTGAAGAGAGTGACGTTGAGCCATATAGTTTGAATCAGATGATGAAAATGAAAATTATTTCCATTCCCAATTGTCCCGAGAATATTAGATTGTTCTACATAAAATCATATCCCCAAACCCAAGGGCTCATCCAGTCTGGAACTCCAGATCTAGATCTAGATTTAGAATCTATGCTAATCTAGATTCTAGATGGTGACAGAGGTCATACGTTTCTTTCTAGAATGTACATTTGAATTTCGAGTAAAAAATCTAGGTCTTGATACTATAATAAGGCAATAAATCGTCATATCAGGTTTCTATAATTCTAGATCTGTATCAAGATCTACTCTTCTCACATGCAAATGACCTACAAAGGTGAACGGTCAAACTCAACTTCATGATTTGGAGTGAGATTGATTTAGATTTAGATTAAAGATCCAGCCTAAATAATATGACTTTTATTTTTCACTGACAAAACTTATTTCAAAATGTAATATTTTTATCAGATTATAGATTTTCTAGATATGCTTTTCAAGGGTATCTGCTGACTGGGAACACTTTCCGAAAAAAAACTGAAAAATCAATCAAAATCAACACATTTGTAAAGCTCTAAAATACCAAAATATGCACAGTAAAAATGAAGTTTCTATTACAATTTAGTAAACCTCTAGAATTTTTTTTTAATTTCTAAAATGGCCAGTTTTGAAGCACCGTCAAGTTTTGACATGACCAGGGCCGGGTGAGTTAAGACTAACTTTCAAGCCTGTCCACAAATTTTGAGAAGTGCACCTTGTTCTTAAGTTAATTGGCCTTTGAAAGTTTTTTTTATATGTATGGAATGTCTAAAAAATATATTTATATTATAAAAGCAACTAAAATATTTTTGATACATAAAATTAATTTTTGGAAATACATTTAATATTTAACAAGAATCATAATTCACTTCCATAGTTTTCATACTATTTATAAAAATTATTATACACATGAAACAATAACAGCAACGCTGATATGTCAAAACTCAGATTACAATTAACAGTTAAATTACCATAATGCCCCGTATCGCCCGTACTGATCCTAAACCAAATCGCCCACCATCGCCCGCTAATATTTGCGTTTAGCATCCAATTTTGGTGTACGGAACAGAGCCTATTTACTTTTATAGTTTCTCACACAAGAGAGCTCTATCAGCAGTTTGATAGTTCTACTTTCATTTGCTCTTTACTGTATGAGAATCGGTTGAATAGAAGTGACAAAGCGATTTTTTACAAAATGGCTTTCAATTTGTTATGCCAGCTTGTCAATCCATAACCAAAAATGAAGAAGTAGATAGCCCTGTCGATGAGGAAGAAGGAAATATAGACGATAAAAGTTATGTGAATAATGGTGATAGAGAGGTACACAATGAAGATTGGAATAATGACACTCTAGATCTAGAGTTAGGTTCAACCCAGATTCGAAGGCACAGTCTGAAAGGGTTGGTCATTTTTTTATTAATTTTTTTTTCACAATTTCTTGATATAAAAGTATAGCATATTATACATGAGAAGAAAGCTTGTTCATTTATCCAAATTACGATGATTTTTTAAATTTTTTAAAACCAATATTTGAATTTATACAATTTTTTTAGTGGAACATGTTATGAAAAAAATTAAGAGTTACGCTGCTTACTTTGGTAATTTGGTTATCGAAATTCTAAAAGGGCCTGGTAATTTAAGGGTTAAACACAATAATTTTTTTTCTTCTCAATATGCACTTAACCAACAAAGTAAAACATAAGAGGTCATATGGCACTGTGGTCACAGACTCAAGATTGGAAGACTTTACTTCTAGTATGCCAAAAGTTGAATAACCCTTTCTACGAACGGCTGAGTAGAACCCTAACACCTTAATTCAGAAGAGAGAGAGTACAAATAACTCAACTGTCAATATGAGATGCCACTTCATAAATCTAGATCTATGTGAACCCTAGAATCTGGATCTAAATAACATCATGTTGTGTGAAATAAAATTAGATGCTGATATATAAATTCATATATTATATGAGATGCCCATTAAATAATAATTACACTAGGCTAAAAAATAAATGGACATGTAATCAAAACAAACAACACAACATAGAAAAATGAAAGGTTTTCCAGTTTCAATTGCTTACATTTGTTAAAAATTTCTTTTTTCCCCTATTTCACCAAAATACTCTCTTAAATAAAAAATTAATGCCTTCTCTATGAACTGTATACTTTTATGCATCTACCCACCATTTCCATGTTTCTGAGCTGTGTAGTTTTTGTTTAGATAACCCTGTTCATTTATTTTTTTGGACTACCTCCATTATTAATATACTTTAAAAAAAATCAGGATTTACAAATACTGCGCAAATTAGAGTCATAAATCGATTAGGCAGTCTACCAGATTCAGATTGGGTTTGGATCTAGAAATCTAGATTAATAAAATTACTCTGTCAGAATCAGGCGAACATTGCTCTAGAGATCTAGAAATCAACCCTGATGGAGCTTCATATGTAGTTTACACAGAAAAACGTGACATCACCATTTATGGCTGATTACAATGTCTACCTGCAATATTTTTCATTTTGCATGCTTAATAAGGTTTAAATAGGGTTATAAAATGTTGTTTTGTAAATCCGTAAAACAACTTCAGGATTTTAAAATATGTCCACATAAAATGGCATGATCTAGAATAACATATCTACATTTTTGTTGATTTTATTGACACCCCACCATGATTTGTATGGCATTAGACATTTGAGCTTAGCTCCATTATAATAAGATATCAAGCTTTGAGTCATAACCTTGAAAGGCACTTCAGTACATCTCAAGCACCTTCACCTGTGAATAGTATCAATCTCAGCTGGAAAGAGTGCCTGCAAGATGCTACCCATCTCCAAAGGATCTATTCTTTGGTTCTTTGCGTAAGGTTAAATGTGAGCTTCACAGAGGGAATAGAGAATAATAAACATGGCCAAAAGTTGTGACAGCAAACCTTGGAACTCGCTCTATCACAGCATCCAGGACAGTATCTACTCCAGTCCCTTGTTTTGCAGATATCTAGAAATCAAAAATAAATAATTCCAGAAGTTTTACAATTATTTGTGTCCTTGGACCAGTCAAAATGAGCCAGATATGAGAAGAAATAGTTCCATTTCATTATAACACTTCTTAAAATACCTGATATTTATGCTGTTATCATGCAAATCTCTGCTCATAAAAATTATTCATACAACAAAGCAGACTCAAATTTAGCCCAAATGAACCATAAATTTCTTTAAGAACATTTCAAGCTACTCAATCTTTTTCCTTGAGTTTTGGAATTGTGAAAACTGGACAGGTTTATGTTGATTCTTCATTTGCTTTTTTTAAGCATTTGAAAAAAGAAAGAAAAAAATCATAGCCTCATCTGCATCAGCCATTCATTAGGGCTTGTCTGAAGACATGTTTAAACAAGCTACAGAAAAGATGCAAAAATGCTCTGATCATGAGCAAGGTTTGCAACTTCTAAGTGTTTTTATAATCATACGCAAGTAAATTTTTCAAATTTAATTTTTATACAAAGGAGACTTCTTGGCTTTCTAAAGAAACTTACCATCTTCTTTTAATTAATACAAGTATAAGCAGCCAAAAAGACATTTTCTTATATACCACTGCCCAACTGACTATTTTACTATGATCTTATTAACCACTGCCTAAAAAATAATAGGTAGGAATTAAAGGACTAAAAATTTCACAAGTAATTTTATCCATCTATCTCTAGCTATGTTTACACAAAAGTAATAAACGCTGTACCTTAAGCACTTCATCTGGCTCCATGTCAAACAAATTGTGCATCTGTTCCAAGACCACTTCGGGCTGAGCATTCTTTAGGTCAATTTTATTGAGAACTGGGATGATCTTCAGGTTCTGCTCAAAAGCTAAATAAAAATTGGCAACCGTTTGAGCTTGCACTCCCTAAAAGAAAGCAAAATGAAAAAATATGAAAAGATTTAAAAAACAAAGAATTCTGAAGTAAAACCCTTATAATGAGGGTTTTTAGCACACATCTCTGTTCATTATGCCTTGCAGATAGCAATGTTATCATGTAAAAATTATTTGACTGAAATCATCCAAAATAAAAAAAATAAAAAAATCAATATTTCGATGGTCTCAGGCACAAACCCTCTAACTCCAGTGAGACTAATTTTAAAGGAGCATTTTCTCAAACAAAACCAAGGACTTAGAGGGTTTGATCACGTGACTGTTTAATACATTTTAATTGGTTTCTGAGTCATGATCTATTAATTAGTGATGCTCCATGCGTTTTTCTACCATTCAAAAGCAAAATCACGTAAGCGGGAAATTCCAGTTAGAGGGTTTGTGCACGAGACCATCAATTTGGCACTTGGAATTAATAATATTCCTGTAGTAATACAAGTCACAGCCTTTTCAGCTATGTAGCTCAATAATATAGCTTAAAATACGTAAGAGAGCCTGTTTATTCACACTCTAAGCAATGTGCGAGATCTTCCAAACTCTATTATGCTTCTACATGTAGGCTCCTTTATAGGTATCCAGGCATTTGAAGCTAGACTTCAAGGGAGCCTCATTCCTTATTTCCCCCATCATCAAAAATGATGTACATGCCCAGCATCTGCATTGTCATAAAACTTATTAACTGCACGCCAAGTTTTGCAAGATCTCCGTTCCCACCTCTGAGTGACCAAGACAGCACTTTGCCTAGCTATAATCACAGACAAGCAAATGTTGGCGAATAGAATCATGTCCAGTGGTTTCTTTCTTCTGCCTGTCAACCTGCTTGTTCCTCTTTGAAAACTAAAGCAATAAATTGCAAAACTGCTTAAAACTTGGTACCATCCAAAAAAATGACATGTGCTGTGTGGGCCTGCATATTTGTTTGTGTGATTAAGGCTTTAAATGCTTAACCCTAATTTACAAAAAAAATATAGAATCTGTTTATCGTACTTACAGAGGGAAAAATTTGGTCAGTTGTATCTTGAATCAATAAAAATGGTCAAATTCATATATGTTGACTCTAAAAATCATTTTAATTAGCAGAAACTGCAGCAAGCCTGCAAAGGTTTCAATTTTTTCAGCTCTTAAGTGGTCATTTTTCAAAAGTGTCCAATCTTGTTATATTTGGTACCATTTTAGAGCTAAAAATTCAAAGATCACTTGAAATGTAAATTTTGCATGCAGAAGGCCTTGTTAAGGCGAAAGAAAAAAGATCAAAAGTTGGTGATCCATCTTCTTCGATAGAAAATACCAAGTGAAAATGGTCTTTCAATACACTCAAAAGTTCAGGTGAACTTAAATATTTGTGACAATAAATCATGCTAGCAGTATGCATTTGACATTTTTTGGCTGAATTGAATTTTAATGAAAGGAAAAATATTTTCAGACAAAACTTCAAGTTTGATTTATAATTTTATTAAAAAAGGGACTTGTAAAATTTTACTGCCTACTTTGCCTGATACAGATAGAATTAGGAACTTCACTCTTTTTTAACAGTTTAAAAATTGATTATAAATGATTAAGAAGGTAAAGTAAAATTTTAAAAAAAGAGGGGAAAGAAATAAATTGAAAAAAAGCATGTTGTAAGGAAATAAAAAAGTACTAGAAACAAAGAGAGATGATAAAGAGAAGGGAGAACAAAAAATGACAGCAAATTGCATTTGTTTATGTCGAAGCAAGGGGAGGCAAAAGAATCAAAAAGGTTAAAATATAGAAGAGAAATGTTCCAACTGTTCATTAAGTAATTGCACTTATACTCTTTGTCCAATAACAGACCTGATTGGCATCCACTAAAAGCACAACTCCATCACAAGCTGCAAGTGATCTTGAAACTTCATAATGGAAATCAACATGACCCTGTGCACAAAGGAAAGAATATTTCAAGACTAATCCAATTGAGTTGCATTTTGAACATTTCAAACCAATGAAACTGTCTGAAATTTCGTTTTATACGGTTTGCAATGGTGAAAACTGTAAAAAGCTATGTTGATTCTGAGCCAAGATGTGGGATTTTGAAGTAGCTCAGGAAAAAAGATGTCACCCTTTATCCTTACAAGTGTTGTATTTTATATTTGTACATGAGAAGTGGTCTCAACACAAAAAAAAAAAAAAATAAGGATACTTTCAATCTCTTCACAGTTTGAACATGTATTTTTTTTTTCATGCTTTCTCTAAAACTGATATAAAACTAGAATTTAGTATTTCAAAATTTTAAGCAACAAATTTTTCTGTGAAATTTTTACAGTCATTCTGAAAGAACTTCCAGAAACTTTCAAGTATATCAGAAAATATCATGCAAAGTATCATTGCCTTAGTTTATTCCTCTTTTTCCTTTTTTTTTGTGCTAAATTTTGTTTTACTAATCTGTAATCTGTGAATTTTTTACAGTCATTTTGAAAGAACTTCCAGAAACTTTCAAGGTACATCAGAAAATATCATGCAAAGTATAATTGCCTTAGTTTATTCCTCTTTTTCCTTTTTTTTGTGTTAAATTTTGCTGAGACACTGCTTTATAGACTAAAATCATCACGAGTCTTTATCAATGCATGCATTCCACTTATTACTCCATACAAGCAAATCTACGGCAAGCTCAAAGCCTGTTCTTTTAACTCAATAACGATACGGATGACCGAGCGGCCGCTCCCAGCAGCCGCTAACTATATGAAAGAAAGAGGGCAGAGGGAGAAAACTCCGTCCAGATGTGGAAAAAAAATCCGGACACAAAGAGTTAAGAGCCGAGAGCAATTTCTTCTGTCATTGGAAAGAGCAGAATTTAACTAAGTAGGAAGAAAACATCATGACAGAAAATACTAATTTTTCCTTAATTTCTAAAACTCCTGATCTTAAGTATTACAAAATAATTTGCTCACTCAGAGCCCATCCAAGACAAGATTTTTCTTAACTGTGCCTATCCACAATGTAATATGATTCGCTTATTAGATTTTCAGCTAGCTTGGTCATTCAGAAATTTAATGAGAAAACACATCTATGATATACTGTTGATAAAGACAGGTAAGGCAAATCCTCTATTTGGTATATTGGGAATGAGCCCTGAATAAGTTAAAAATTTCAAAACATCCATAATTTTTTCCAATGGAAACCCATAACATTTTTTAGATATTAAACTGAGAATACATTATATGGTTAACATCTTGGCTTAATATGATTATGGTGATCAGATTGTGAGCTTCTTTGCCTCCTATAAATAATCTCACAGGTGTGTCAATAAGATTGAGCAGGTAGTTAACTCCTTTGTGGTTGTGTACAAGAGTTGCTGTCTGAGCCTTGACTGTGATCCCACGCTCTCGCTCAACTTGAAGTCTGTCCAAGACTTGCTTGTTGTCCCCCTTTGGTATGGTTCCTAAAGAATAGCAGACAGCAATTAATTTCAAAGAAATCCGTGAAGTGTACATTTTTGTTGTTGTTGTTGTTGTTGTAAATCAGTTTGGAATTGCATGTGCATTTCAAAGAAAGTTTAGATAAAACTGACCTTCTTTAGTACAAAGACCGAACAACAACATTAAGCATCTCTGCAAACAGAAAAACGTTTATCCCCAATTTGGATCTTATAATAGGTACCACAAGTGAAAATTAGAATATTGCTTCATATAATTACTTTTTAGTTTTTCCAAAACAGCTTAGAAAAACATGAAAAACAAAAAGAAAAATTATCAAAATCAACCAACAAATAAAAAAGTTATTGCATGTGGAAGTTTATTCAGACTTAGAAAATTTCCGGCATTTTGGAAAATGTGTTTTTCCCCCAAGTTTGAGCTACTGTAAAAACAAAAGTGTACATTCAAAGAGATTG
>BLXT01001244.1:24403-40406 GCA_019648995.1 Plakobranchus ocellatus
TTTAAAATCACAATAAGTAAATATGCAGTCAGTTAAGCAAATCATCCTTACTAAAACAACTTTAATTGTCATACTTTTTTCAACCAAGAACACAAGGAAATCTGTTCCCTATCTATTTTCAAGGTTTATGGTGATTTTGCCTGTCAATAATTTATGAGCGCTGACAAGAGCAGCCAGCATTTATCTCACTTTAAAATGTATGGAAACCATTTTATAAAACACTTTGATCGAACAAAAAAAAAATAGAATGTTAGAATGTTATTAGTTGCACCAAATGAAGTGAAACATAATGAGTCAAAATCTTTGCCATTTTAAATGTCATGACAAAAACTTATAGCAAATGTCACTAATATTTTAAAATGTAAACAATGCAAGTTGCAATTCATTTGGACTTATCTCAAGGCTATTTCGGAGGCTACTGAAGTGATTGTTCATAGGCTGTATGTCATGATCCTCTGATGCTTAATAACCAAAATATAATACGATAATTTTAGACTGAGGAACTTGAAAAACCAAAAAGGAATTTTCAAAGACGGAAGATTGTCAGCAATTGGGAAAAATATGAAGTTCAGCCTTCAGATGAGCAACCAGAGGCCAGAGGAGAAAGTTTCCAGAAACTGCTTAGTATGTCAGGTAAGTCCAGTAAATAAAGTACTCTGATACAATTTCTTATTTCAAGTATTTATGAAATTATTTTTGCATCTGTTAGAGGAGGTGTTTTGTGCGTTTTTTGTAAAAGAATTTGTAAGTACAACCACCAACTCAAATCAATAGGAATAAAAGTCCACAGAAAAACATTAGTAGCCTGTGTTTCACCTTTATTGGCTTCATCAGTTATTTGTGCTACAGTTTTTATAAAAGTCCATTTCCCTGCACCACATATCATATTGTTATGTCTTCTGTTGTGTAAGTAACTAACGCAGCCAAAAAAAGGCAAAACGCTTTAATGTGCTACTGTTCTGTTGACTTTTTGTTTCTTTTAATTTAAGTTAGTGGTTGTACTCTTCTTTATTTTTATTACTACTGAGTGCTGTGCCTGAGTTTTCGTACATGTGTATTTTTGTATTTTTTGCAACATTGTGTATGTCCAAGTTTTGATATGGGTCTGCTTTGCCCAATAGCATGCATACCTTTAGTACACCGAAGAGAATGTATATGTGGTGGCATTAGTGTGAGGTGGTTGTATAATTTATATCAAAATTTGCATTAAGACCTGACAGAGTGACTTAGAGGTTGCATAGGCATTGTTTTAATTTAAAAAACAAAATAGATACTTAGATTTTGTGCATTTCTGATTTGCTGTTGCCACGGTGCAGCTATTAAACAAGCTTGGTAATTTATACACACAAGGTGAGAATTGGAGACATTTAATTATTCATCTTAGTTGATGTGCTGTGCTCTGTCAAAGTTTTTTTGTTTGTTTTTTTTCTGGTGTATACCTCTAGCCAAGCAATTTATTGACTAAGAATTTATATAGAGAGATTTTTTTAGATGAGCATTATGAAGCATTCAGCAGTTGGAGAACTGAAGGGGTTGTAAATATTTGTGTCAATTTGAGAAAATTCATTGGCACTCTCTGGCATAGTTTTTGTGCTAGGTCCTTCTATTGAAAAAAAAAAAAAAAAAGGTTTTACTGTGATGCAATTTTATTTTTGAAAATTCACAACTTCAGTTCTAAATAAGATACAAACAAAATTTAAACTTCCAAATGCACATTAATGGAAATGAAGTATAGGGAAATTTAACTTAACATACACATCTATTATCTGGGAGCTTTGACACTTTGTCTCAAGTTGCCATACACATTGTATATAAGCCCTGGACATTGGTAAAAAATCCTACTCACTCAAAACAATTGTATCTTAATTTCTTCAAGGAGAAACTGTTGAATTATTTATCAACCATTTGGTGCAGGGTTGGAAGCACAATAGGCACAATGGTTTTTACAATGTTCCACTGTTCTGCACAGAAATTGATTGCAGAAATACAGTGTAGTGTAAACTCAGTAGTGGAACTTACTGCATAGAGTATGTGCGTTACTGGTATAAGAGTTGAGGAATATCTCACAAAGATACAAAGGGGCAATACTTTTATCTTCATTCTTAAATCTGTACATTTGTCGTAGGTTATTGCACCATGGCTGTGCAGTGACAATATTCTTTACAGACTATGCATTTATTGCTAGCTATCTTCAAGCACTACTAATAAATAAATTAATGTCGAGCAAAGTTTTGCAGAATAAACAAACTTTATCACCTCTTTCAAGGTGGATTTTTTTGGGGGGTGCAGACGTAAGTCATGCCCAAAAAAACAAGACTAGAGAGAGCCATCAGCACCATATATTGGTATACGTCCTGGTGGGTTTAAAAATTAGTGCTGATATTTTGGCATCTGTCCAGAATGAGTTAATACTAACTAGGGTTTTTGTATCTGGTAATGTCATGGAAATTAATTTTTTTATTATCTAAATCTAGAACCCTAACGTGAACAGTTTTGCAGAGATCAGAATCCAGTAATGTTCACCACCGATTCTAAAACAATTTTACTATTAGTCACTAAGTTTGAGCTTTGCTTCACAATTCATGGCGACATCTTTCAAACCTAATAATAGGAATGTAGATCAGTGACCAGCCATCACTTTTTTACTGGCTATAAAGAAGCTTTGGCTTGAATGCCCCTAGTTGTACTCTAGAAAAATGTGGAAAATGTAAAAAAAAAATCACACTCAAGCAACTATACTGATACATATTAGTCAAGATAATCGAAATTTTAATAACTCAATGAAAACAGCGACTGTTTTGTAATCATCCATTGAGAAGTTGCCATTTTCATGATGATTTTGGAAGTTTATTTCAAAGACATGATTCATCATTCTACATTTGTGAAAGGAATAGAAAGGATATTTCATATTATATAAAGGCGTTACAAGTTACCTGTATTTATAAACTCTTATTACATTTTGGGGTAAGATTTTATTCCAAAAGGTATTAGCAATTAAGAATGTTATTTACTTAGATAAGAATAAGCAACCTGGGGCAAGCTTGAAGTTTTATTTCCTTCGGATCAGTTTCAAGCTTTTCATGAAGCAAATAGTAAAATACCCAGGATTAAAATTAAAATTTATTTTTTCACAAAGTATATTTGATTGTTATTCAGACTTTCCTCTGACCTCAATCAAAAAAGGTAAAAAGAGAGTTACATGCTCTGATTTAGGGAATTAGGTGTGGAGTCCTAATTGTCCTTAACATATGCCACTCTGAGATAATTTGCCATCGCTTTCCTCAAAAGTAATCATTTATTTATATAAAATGGATAACATTTTTTCGTGTAAAGCTGCAATAAAATTTTCAATTCCTTTTTGTCAGTAAGAAAGTTTTAATAATGAAAGCTGTGCTCACTGGTAGATTGATTTTATTATACTTTCTTTCATCTTTTAAAGCATATTCTTGCGATAATATTGTTATTTTCTGATATTTCTAAGGTGATGCTGTTGCCCATTTCCGTTTTAGAGATGAAAAGGAGTGGGATACTGTGGGAGCGTTAGCTGATTGTGACAGCAAAGTAAACGATGATCAGTTTGGGCAGTACTTAAATATTGACACTCAGCAGATAGGAAAAGCTATGGCTTGTTTGCCTCTGTATAAAGTTTTGGGACTCAAGCCTAATATATTCCCAGTAAGTATGTGGAGCAGCTTTGTGCATAATTTTTTGGTTTTTTTTTTGTTTTTTTTTGTTTTTTTGTTGTTATCGTTCAAATATTGTTATTATTTTGTTTGGAAATATTTTTATTAGAGGAATTTTTTAAATTAGGACGATTATTATCATTATTATTAAGTATAATAAATGGGTTATCCCCACAAAATAAGACCTTACTGTGAGAGAAGTTAATGAAATGTTGGTACAGCTCTAATCATTCTATTGCACTTTCAAGATTCCCTCACTCCCTTATTATTTAGTTTTCTGTTACAGAAGACAAAAATTACAACTCACAAGGATACCTCTTCTTGTATATTTATCTAGAAGAATCTTTTATTGTTTGAAAGAAAAAAACCTTGCTAATTTTTCCCTGTGCAATCTTTTTTTTTTTTTTTTTAACTGTATCTATCAGATCATTTTTTCAGAATTGAAATTGTTTTTTAATGTTAAATGATAAAATTTCGTCAGAAGAGCATCAGACTGTTTCATTTTTGTCTTTAGATTAAATTTGTAATTTTTTTTTTAACTTCCACAATTGTGAAGTCATTGCTTTCATTGGTCTGAGGTTCAAGATTACTCATACAAACTTATAAAGGTCTGTTCAATTTTTTTAGCATTTTTTTCTGAGGCAAAAACTTTGGAATATTATAATTCTTGAATAATATACAAAGATTTGAATAAAATTCAGTCAGTAATAATTTTGTCTGGCATATTTTTTAAAGGGATGTTTAGTTGTTGTTGCACAACTGTCAAGATGCTTTGAATGATAAACTAAACAGTAAGGTTCTAGTTTTGACAGTCTTTTGGGACTTTTGAGCGCTGGACATAAAATGACATAGCACTGTGTTTCATATTTTGACTCTGAAACAAAGCGCATGTTTTTATGTTTTTGTCTCACTGTCTAGGAGACAATTTTACCTCACAGTTGTGAAAGAACCTCTGCATGTAATTGCCTATAAAGCTGTAAATGTGAGGTAGTTTTTTGAAGCCTATTCATTGCATTTGTTTTTGTTGCTGTGGTTGTTCTGCTTTTGTTTATTTTTTGCTTCCATTTGCTTAATCTCCAAACATAAAATAAAATGCAATCAGTTGCATTGAATGATACCTTTATTTTGTTTTATCAAGTTGGAATATAGCTAATGTGTAATATTTTCTAATATATGTAAGAGACTAGGGCCAGGATTTTTTTTTTTCAAATATGAAAAATATCTGCAAAATAATCATTGCCAAAAGCATGATGTTACCAAAGAACACGTAAATAAATGTCTATCTCAGTAAAACGTAAGGCAGACTAGAAATTACAATTTTAATCATCATAAAGAATATTTATTGCAAAAAGTGTTACTGACAGTTTATAGTAGTTTGATAATAACAGTTACAAAGTTTCACCTTTAGAGATCAAGTTATAGTAGGATAGTTAAATGTTTATAGGAGAAAGAGCACACTAATTATGTATATGTGACCATTTATCTAAACAAATTGCAATGTGATATTTGTTGGTTTCTTTGATGTTCGTATCAGATCATGCAAGTTTATGCTTAATTTCCATTTTTTTTTTTTTTTTTTGGGGGGGGGGGGGGGGCAAGTACTTTATGATCTTTAAACCTTATTTACTGTTGTTGTTAGTTTTTTTTGGTTTTTATTTTTTAAGCTCTAAAGTAATGTTGGTTTTAATTTTTTTTCAGAGTGATGAAGTGCAATCAATGGATTCTACAGCCTCTGAGAATAGAGCAAGTTACATGCAAACACAGCCAATATATTCAACTCCATTAGTATCCTCATTAGATAGTAACCTAGGTACCAGGGAAGACAGTTCAAAACAAAAGGACATATCAAGAGATTCTATTGATAACTCATTGGAGGAGCAGCAGGCTGTTTCTCTTACTTCAGAGGGTGCAACATCTTTCGATCATGTACAAACAAATGAGGCAATGTCAACAGATCCTTTTGCAAAAACTAATGCATATAATTCAACACAAACCACTAGCCAAAAGTTAAGCTTACAAGATGAGGATCTTGACTCCCTCTTGGATCTAGATCACCCTGGGGATTCCTCCCCTAGCAAAAAAGCAAATGCACAATATCAGTTGAAAACCTCTGAGTTAAGGACTAAACCAAAGGAGATGGCTGAAAGAGTGATTTCTGACACTTCAAATATATTAAAAACTGCTTCATTCATGAGTCAGCAGGAGGAAAGTGAGTATACAATCATGTCTCTGCTAGTATTCTGTTAAAGCTCACATTTTTTACGTGATTGTATAACAATTTATTGTCATTTGAACGAGAAAAAAGATAAGCTAAAATTTTGTCCTAATCTTAACACCAATACAGGGTCAGTATTGGGATACAGGAGATCATCAGCATGATCTTAACTTACATGAATGTCTCAAATATCAGCCAAATTTAGATAAACATATCAACAACTCTCCCAATATTTGAGCTTAATTGTTCTCCTCATTGAAAACCGCCTGGTGCAATGCTTTGTTTTCAAGCCTACTGTGAGTTTCAAATGCACAAAAAAAAAAAACTAATCTATAAATTTGAATTGATCAAGTGATAGCAGATTGGGACAAATGTTTTAGCTCTGATAGTTTTCAACAATCATCTACAGTAAATTTAGGTATGCACCCTTTAGCTTTTCAAAGCTTATATCTTAATATCTCAGTTTAGATCTAGAATATATCTAATTCTTTTGTTATCATTTTTTTATTCTTTTAAACCCAAATCTAGTTACATCCATTTTTTCTCAAGAAGAAATTTTTGTTTTGAAGTTTGTGCCCACATTCTTAATCTTATGTATAGTATAATTTGTTTCAAGAAAACATATCCAGTAAACGCATATTTGAGATTATAACATTTTAATTATTTCAGACATCAATTTTATAAGTTTCAAACCTGAATAATAATCAGAATTCTGGTTGCCTGGCAAGTGTGCATGATTGCAAATGGGTAAAGGCACATAGAAGAGGATATTGTATTGGGGATGGACTTTATGAGATGTTCATATATATATGTACAGTGGAACCTATTTTTAACAACAACTAATGCTATAACGAGAGATTTTAAATGTCCCGTTTTTATCTTTATTTAGGCCATATAATTTTTTTTTTAAATAATGAGCATAGGAACTGCCTCTTGGTTATAACGATAACGGAACCTGGAAATTTAAAAAAAAAAAGAGAAAGAAGCAAAAAGCATCTAAAATTTCCCTTGCCCAATGATCTCAAGCGTGGTCACAGCACATAGCCAGTGACCACCGACTTTCCCATTCCTCTTAACTCATTCCAGACATATACCAACATATCAGTGCTAATTTTCACCCCCATCCGGACATATGCCGATATATCGGTACTGACAGTTTCTGTATTCTTGTCTCTTCAGCATGAATTCCGTCTACATCTAAAAAAATCTGTCTTGAAAGAGTTAATTACCCGATCTACAATAATACATTCTCTACTATAATTGTACCAGTAAATAAAAGGAAGAAATAATTGTTATTATGCTTCTGCTTCAGTCTTGTAGTATCTCATTGATTGCAGGGGAAATCAGGGACCATTCTTAACAGTTCAAAATTTGGCAAAAATTGCCCCCTTCCCCCCCTCATCAACTTCTGTCAAAATAAGCAATGTTTATTCAATTTTGAGAGGTCAAATTACTTTTCCCAACAACAGATGTGAACACTTTTTCTTATATTTTATTTAATCAAACGCAAAAAAGATCCTGACTTGAGCTATGGAGCTTTAAATTTCACTGCATTCATTTGATCATTAAAGTTCATGTCACTGCCTTCTTTTATTTCTTTCTTTAAACTTGTGCATTGAGAATTCACTTTTTCTTGAATTTCAGCACCTTTTATTTTTAGTTTTAGAGAAGGATGAGCTGCTTTAAAAGCTGTGTAAAAATCTTGATAACATTGAGAGGCATCCATCGTCATTTTCTTTGTTTTGGTTTGTGAAAACAACAGCAAGTTCCACAGTTGCTAGACAGTTTGTGACCACAGAATTACTTTTGTCGCGTTTGGAAGCCAACACTCAAGTTTGCATGGCACTTTCGGGAACCAACCATGTGTAGTGTTTTTCTAAGTTTTCTCTGATTTATAAATTATAGTAGCATAGTTGGCATCAACTTTTTAAGATCACCCCCCCTCCCCCTTGCCAACTTTTGACAGACCCTCCCTACCCCCCTCTTGGTTGACGTCAATTGTAAACGGTCTCTTACCATGAAAATGATTGGTACTGCCACCATTTCCCAATTATTCAGTCGAATAAAAAATCCTCAATTTTTCTAGGAATATCGACAACCCTTGCTACAATGACACTTTACATAAGAACAAAAGTTGTTATTATTAGGGAGTTCCACTGTATATGTCTTTCTTTTATGCATAGCCTTCCTATCACATGCAGACATGTTTAGTTATAAATGTTTGAAGGAAAGACTGGATGACCTGATGTTTTTTTGTTTGCAATACAAAAAAATGTACAATGTTACTCGTACGCTGTTTGTATTAAATACAACCTGACTCAAACAGTTTTTCATTTCAATTTAATGCACAGAATAAATTATATTTTAATTTTTTAGTGTGAAAAGTCATAGGATTATAATACAGAAGCAAAAAAGTCAATAGCTGTATTTGTGTGGTATGAAATTGGAAGATGTTTATTTTAAATTTCTGAATGCTGAACAAATAATATACTTTTTTTTTTCATCAGGCCCCAAGAAGTCTGCAGATTTGGAGGACTGGCTTGATAGCATTTTGGATGATTGATACTATGCATACTTTTTTAAATGTCTTTTTTTTTAACATTTTATGCCCATGAAAATAAATTTATAGTACAAATGCGAGCTAAAATTTTTTGTGTGTAATTAACATAAAACTGAATTTAATTTCCTATTTTGTGGTTTCTACGAAGCAAGATTTGCAACTTTCAATCTAAAAAAAAAAAAAAAAAAAACAACTTCTGTCGTGTTTGTGGAATATTATCCTTAAGTTATCTTATGGTGGTGGTGAATTGAAGGGTGGAGTAGGGAAGATGATGCTGTACAGCCTTTCACAAAAGAAGATATATGTGTAACAAAGGAAACTACAAGTACCAGACCTAAGCCTAAATCCAGGATCATCTTGTTTCATCAGAGCTTTCTAGTTTCCAACCGCATTAAGACATTTGGGTCATGTGTCAATTCATTTTAAGTTGAAAAGACCACATTTCTCACTTTCTGATAGTTATTTCTTATAAACCTTTTAGCGCTTAGCTATTTGATTCCTTTCTTTTTTTCTATAAAATTCTCGTTTATTTTCTTAAGAATAAATTTCTGTTGCTTCTGATATTTTAAAGTTTTAGCGACTTTTCATCATGTAGAACATTATGAAAGTGTCAGAAACACAAGTGCTCTGAGTGAAAGCCTTTATTTTTTCTTGTGGTGCTCTTATTTAATAAAAAGTTTTTCAGTGCCTTATAAAGGGTTTAGTCCTTTTTTTTTTAAGAAAAAAGAAAAGCTCACTTTAGGGAAACTCCATTTGTAAGACTCCAATTAACTTTATTTTAAAGAAAATAAATTGAAACGAAAATACTCTTAGCATTTTTCTGGATGTCCACGTTACAGATATTGAAGCAAATAAGAACAGAAATAAGAGCAGACGAAGCAATTCAAAAAAGCCTGACTTGAATTTTACAGGAATTGCAAATCAGTTTTAATAACCAGAAGCAAAAATTATAGCATTTGTCAAATGCATCACATCAACACTCTAATTTAGTAATTAGCACTGCAATGGCTAAAGACTATCAAAACCTCATGAAAAAAGAATTTTAAAAAGGCACCATAACCACGAAAAGACTTGAAGGAATATATCCTTTAAAAGTCCTAAAGAGAGAACAAACAGGTACATGTATATCCATCACAATATAATTATTATGTGAAAGAAAAAAGAATTCCAATTGACTTCGTATTTACATAGAAGAGCAGCCTCTGAGTCTGAGCAAAAAAAAAAATATATATTATTATGCAAGTGACAGGACAAGCAAGAATGTAAAATAAAGGTAGTCCTAGTAGGTCTGCAAAATATTTCATTTCAAATGTCATGAATACATGCTACTGAAATTACATTAAAGACTCATAATTCTCTTTAATACGACCCTTTTTTTTTTTTATGGTGGTGCAATTTCTGGAGAATTAATAAGATAATATTTTATAACTTTACCAGTCTGTAAAAGACTTCTTATAGAAGACTTTCTTGTGGACCCTATGATGGAATGGCATATCTTCCAAAGTTCATAATCATTGGACTTTAGCTTATCATATTTGAAAAGGAAACTTTTATGACCTGTGAAATTCATTTTTTTTTCTTTTTTAGAAATACCAGGTATAAATGTTAATACAGTGGAATCTGGATAAAGTCAAATCGCTTATGGGAAACTCTTGCTTAAAGTCCAATGTTATGGCAGCTCCTTTTGTTTTTTTCTTTCTTTTCTTTGTAATGGATAAAGTCAACTCTTGCTTAAAGTTAACCAATTTTGACGGTCCCGACAGGCTGACTTTAAACAGACTCCACTGTATTGTAACTTTAATCAAATTGCACTGCAACATAGCCCTGTAAAGAAATCGTACGAATACAAACTATGCAAATGACCAGTTACATTATACGAATGACTGACCCACAAGGAAACTTCAATTCTGTTACAGATCCAAACTATAGTGATCTATGCTTGGGTGTTTTTATTGAAGATGTAATCAATTGTAAAAACAATTGCGTAGACTTGAAATATTACCGTCAACTATTACCAAAGCAATATGGGGGTCATCACAAAATAAAATAGCTTCATTTGCCTGCACCTATTGATTGCCAGAGTAGAACAACAGATCAGACTTCAAAGGGCATCGGAAAAAAAAGGGCTGCCAAACAGAAACTGACTCGTAACCACTGATACAGTGATAGTGATACCACTACCACTTTTTTTTTTTTTACCAGATGCACATCATCACACAACTGGAAAGACTCTTCAAGAGACTCTACAGAGGCTGTCGGCTTCTAACCATTGCAACTAGATTGAAATGGTCACACAAAAGAATAGACTTCAAAGGTTGCTAAAAACATCATCAAACCCATATGAGAGGAGGAGGGCCTTGTAATGAAACCAGATGGAGTTTGTGACACATTCATGGAATAGACTTGCTGCTGACTGCTATTAGTGCTAACCACGGACTGTAGAGTTTGTCTCACAGTGAAATAAGACTTTAAAACCTGCCTACTGCAAACCAGTGAAACCACTAATCTCCATGAGAAACCTGATGGAGGTCGTCACACAATGCAAAAACTTTAATACAAGGTCAAGGCCTTCGGGTCATTAATGGCCAAAAAAACCTGATCCAAAATTCGAAAGGAGTGGGTTGCTTTTTGTAATCATAGTGGTTTATAAAACCAGAGATCAGCACTTATCTTTGAGACTCATTGCAAAGTCACTGAACAAGCAGCCATACTACATCTCTACATCATGATAAAGTCACTGAA
This sequence comes from Plakobranchus ocellatus, assembly GCA_019648995.1. NCBI lineage: Eukaryota > Metazoa > Mollusca > Gastropoda > Plakobranchidae > Plakobranchus > Plakobranchus ocellatus. The sequence continues at coordinate 35,604 of BLXT01001244.1, forward strand.
GCAACAGCCATCACTACATTTCTACATCATGATAAAGTAATTGAACCAGCAGCTATTACTACAACTCTGCAGCATGATAAAGTCACTTGATCCAGCAGCTACTGCTACATCTCTGCAACATGATAACATCACTGAAACAGCAGTCACTTCTGCAGCAAGGTCAAGTAACTGAGCCAGCAGCCACAATTAAATTTCTGCAGCAAGGTCAAGTTACAGAATCTGCACATTATCAAATCACTGAATCAGAGGCCACCAATAAGTCTCTTAAGTATGATTAAGTCACTGAACCTCGACTACTAATACTTCCTGCAAAAAGATCTTGTCTCTAGACCAGACAGACTGTGCTCAAAGAAGACAACTTAGGTTCCATGCCTTGAAAAGCTGATGAAAGGGCCTAGTCAGAGTTCAGGCAAAGGCACTACATGTGTAAAACTCACTAACAAGGACCTTGGAACGAAAAAGAACTTTGTTTATGGACTCGTTAATAAAGTCACTGTGGTGCTTAGAACAAGTTAAGAGATAAAGAATAACAGACAGCAGTCTGAAGTTTTCACTGAAAAAAGAAAGAACTTAGCTACATGTATATACGTGAAGCTCTACGTTTTACAAAGTATTTTGTGAGAGCATTGTTTGAGTGTCAGTATACAGCAGCGATCCAGGGAAAAGTCTGAATGAATTCCTTAACTCTTAGTGTCCGGCTCGCCACATGAGGTGGCGGGGAGCTGGTACCAAAAGGACGGCTCGACACATGAGGTGGCGGGAGAGTTTTCTTTATTTAACACCGTATCTAATCCAATCCACTTTTATTTTCAACCATTTCTATTTATAAAACTTAAATTTATAACCATCAGAAAGCCCATTTATTACTCTTTATTTTGATAGGTAGTATGCTGTTATCAGATAATTAGTACAAAAGTTATTGTACATTATATTAGGTCTATGTAGACAACTGCCTCGGCTCTCCAAAACACCTCCGTCCAAACGTGGATTTAGGCCCTCGGACACTAAGAGTTAATATTCCTATTTTATTAGGCCTATAAATACACCAAATACCTGCAAAGTCCCCCTCAAAAGCACATTACAGGAAATCTGAAACAGCCAAGCAGCTTATTGATGGGCACCAAAAATGCTAAGCCACTATGCTAGAAATGACCCCTCAAAGTTTTCCATACAAAAAAAAAAAAAACAACGTTTCAATCCTTGTCAGAAGTCCACAAAATGTATGCTGACTTTCACAAAGACATTGACACACAGCCATGGAAGATTCAAATTTTCATCAATACATCTTTTAAGGCCAAAAAGTTGCAACGATTCCTTAAAAAGGACAGGTGTGATATTTGCATTGAATTTGAAGATAGATAAGCAATATTAAATCCAGAGATCATGCCAACTTAGAGAAGAAACAAATAAAAGCAAATGAGAGCATGACTCAAGCGATTATCATTTTGCTGCCACATGCTTTGATGTGGATTCAGTTTTGTAAACTCCAAACCACGTTAATGAGTAAATGTCCTTAAGATTTAAGCTTGCTGTCTCCAATTTTAGTTTACATTCCATAACCTTGTTTCAAAAGTGGTGCATTACTATAATGTGTGGCATGAAACGGAGGATGCTGTATTGGTTCAGCAATTCTCTTCCTACATTTGACATGCCTGCATAACATAAAACATCATCGGAGATTTAGTGATGGTTCTCTGTACCACAATAAGAGCATGATGGTTACAAACTTATCCAGGACTTTATAAACAAGGCGGAAACACAGTGCATCACAAACATCTTGTACATGATATAACACCTAAATTAAATGGAAATCGACAATTGTAATAGTCACTCATAGCCTTATAGAAAAAGCCTTAAAGCATCGAATCATCTAATGGCCCATATATCTATGTGGAGGTAACAGTAACACATTCAGCTTGCAAAAATTCATGTCCTTTCAATTTTCTGTCACACCATTCCTTTAATGATTACAGCAAACATAAGGCTTTTCTCTACAATAGGACCTGGAAAAAAAGCTGGCCACCCTACAAATACAAATTTTCAGTTTCAAATACAGAGCCAATGTAAAGGGAAAGAGACAGCCTCTTCAGTACAAAATGAAATTCTCCAATGAATACATGCGTAAAGACAGCCCTACCCCCAGAAACCTTCAGACAATATTGCTTGAGAAGAACCAGTCGAGCTGTACCTTAAATATTCAAAATACAGCCTCTTCAGTACAAACTGAAGATTTTCCAATGGAATACATGTACATGTATAAAGACAGCCCTACCCCCAGAAACCTTCAGACAATTGCTCGAGAAGAACCAGTTGAGCTGTATCCCAAATATTAAAAATATGAGCATCAAATTCAAGCACCTCAAAGAGCTTAAGACCATCATCCACAGGCCTATGATGGGGTCATGTGATGTGCTCCACAAGGAACAAGCAGTCGGTGCCATATTGAGGGCAGAATGGAAAGCGACTGCAATATCTAAAAGAACAATCCCCTAACTTTGGATACTTAAAGTAGACTTTCACATTCCCATCTATCCTCATTCTGCTAAAACACACACCTTGTTTCTTCAAAGTCTTTAAACATAATGATTTTTTTTATTATTCATACATTATCTCTGTCTCCGTCTTTCTCTGAGCCCTCCTCTCTCTCTCTCGTCTGTCTTTTCTGTCTCCTCTCTGCTTCCGTCTCTCTACTTACTTTCTCTCTTTCAATCTGTCTTTTACATCTACTTCTTTCTCTCTCTCTCTTTCTGTATCCACTCTGCTTCTCTCTCTACTTTGACTGTGTAAAGATCTCTCCCCTCCTATCCTTTGCTTATTTTATTTCTCTCTCTGTCACTCCATCTTTTGCTTCTTTTACTTTTCTCTTTCCCTCTGTCTATTCTTTGCTTCTTCTACTTTTCTCTCTTTCTCTCACTCCTCTCTACTCTTTTCTGTGTGAAGATCTTTCTTCCTATACCTTTTGCTTCTTCTAGTTCTACTTCTCGCTCTCCTTCTGTCTATCCTTTGCTTCTTCTGCTCTTCTCTCTCTCTCTCGCTCTCTTGCTGGCAATCACTCTCTTTCGCTCTCTCAATCTCTCTCCTATATTTTGCTCTTGAACTTCTAATAATACTACTATTACTCACACACACTCACTCTCCACCCCTCTCTCTATGTGTATACCTACCTTTCTAACATTACATTTACAACAAAGCTATTTTGGCGTCACAAGCACTTGTTTTGCTTTAAAAATATAAATGAATAAAAATTGCAGCCAAGCGGATGGGAAATATTTTTCTCTTAAGTTTCTTACTCCATATACGGTCTTTTTATTTCACATTGATGCACAAAATAATATATCCCCTTTAGTTCATTTTTATTGTGCCGCAACATGAAGAATAATTGAGAGAAATGTCGCGTTGATTATCTTCCAGCTGATGTTATTTTTCTCATGCCGCAATAAGAATGATAAAATAGATTGATGCCGAGTTGATTATCTTCCCTTAGTTTATTTTTCTTGTGCCGCAAGGTGAAAAAATATATTAGATACACGTTTCAAATTATAGACGAAACAATAGAGAAGAAGAAAAGTTCTCTTTAAATTTCAATTGCCACAAAATTTAATTATCTTTTGCCTTGTAACACTCTCCTTTTACCTCTTTCTATCTTTTGCTCTACAACAACCTCAGTCTCTCCAATTCACTCTTTGTACAAATGAGTGTGTGCGTCTCTTCCTCATATGGATAGTTCTTTTCAAGTCACGTCTACTTATTTTTCTTTTCAAAGCCCTACAGATGCATGAAAATTGCATTCAAAGGTCATGAACATGTTTCCCTTCAATTCCTTTCTCTGTACACAATCTTTTTAAATTCATTTTACATTATTACAAAATTTATCTTTTTTCTTAGTTCATTTTTCTCGGGTCACAATATGAGTAATAAATTAGAGATACCTCGCAATTTATACAGGAAATGGTGCAATGTAACATCACAATCTTTCCGAAAAGCCTTGTGTTAGATGGCACTTAAAATACTGGATACTGCGCTGCATCCGCTAGCTTTTCCCTCAATATGGTGCCCGCTCATCTTTCTAACTGGGCCACTGCCTGCCTAAGCCACAGAGAGGGTGCCTGAACTCTAGATTTATGATTTGTCAAAAATTTTTCTTGGTTGTGAACATGAAATATACATATGTGGGCCATGAAAAAAAAAAAAGGAATAAAGAAAGAAAAAGGAATACTGGGAATTTAAAAAAAAAATGCAAATTATTCCATGATACAAAAACAGGCTGTATAAGTTCATATGGTGAAATGAAAGCCCCTTTGAGGCATATGACTGGTGTTTCTTTTCTTCTTCACTATTCCTTTTAAATTTAAAGGTAATGATGGAATTTAAAAAGTTACACTTGAAAACTGCAAATAATTAAATAATACTGAGCATGGGCTCAAATAACGAATGAAGGCCTCTTTGAGGCAGCTGATAATCCCACATATCTTTATCATTTAATGAAAACGCTATTTGTTACATACAGTCGACTTCACTTGAGTCGACTTCGTGTGACTCGATTTTCTTTTGAGTAGATTGTAATTTCTCGGAACGGTCCCCTTTATAGTAGTTTTATTGTAAAGAGAAAGCTGATGAGTCGATGTCGACTTAGCCGTTCTGACGGTCAAGTGGATCCTCTTTCTTTGCTCCCCCTCCCTTTGTGTTTGCTAGTTCTCAGTGGATAAGTCGATCTTCCACCCAGAAACTAGATCTAGATCTAGTTTAAGGAATAAAAAATCTTGCGTGTGCTATCATTAATCTGTAGCAACGGGCGACCATAAA
>BLXT01001244.1:43603-55850 GCA_019648995.1 Plakobranchus ocellatus
TCTTCTCCCTTGCAGCCAGCTATGCACACATACACTCATGCATATGAATACAAGTGGTACCTAGTGGGGGATGCCTGCCACTGCCATCCACGCATATTGCAGTGTTAAGTCTAGGCCAGAGAGCGTTGGCCTAGGCCCAACCTAATGTCATACCTTTCCTCCTCTCTTGCACACCCCCTACCCTTTATTCCAAACATCATCACCCTTGCAATTACTCAATCACAATGAATAATCTGTGTTATAAGATACATGAATTTTGCTTTCGGAGGCAGCCAGGTCAAAGCATTTTGGTTTAATTTGATCTGAAAACCGGACAGGAACTGTCGAAGTAAGAGAAATGAGCCAAGCAGCATGTCGATTTGGGCAAAGTTTTGTTATTATGGATTAAGAGCCAGTTATTTGGGACTTTTTAAGTGCATCGAATTAAGGGAAATGTCAAATTGTGAGATGTCGAATTAAGTGGAATGCACTGTACTTTAACAATGCAGCAAAATGCATGTTTCTCTTTTTCTTGGAATTCTATGAGGGACATCTATCACAAATAATTTATGCTTAAAAGGAGACGGACTTATAGGGGGATTTTTAGGCTTCATTCCTTATTATATGGAACCAACTTACAGCATCCACAGAAGAAGAAAACTTGAGAACTGTCACAAACTGACTGGAGGCCAGACTTAATTTTTTTTTTTAATCCACATCAGATACAAATATTGTTGAATTCTAATTCTATGTAGCATGTTCATACAATCATAGGTTTTATATCAATCTATCTCATATTGTCGCAATAGCCCCACATACTTTAAGGGCTGGATTTGAATTTTTGTGTACTGGTATAACCAGTCCAGATCAAGGTGATCTCGGGCTCGAATGAAACATAAAAGCATCCTTAAAAGCGGATGGGTGGCTTCTGCATTTTTACCATCAAATTGGTGCATCAGAAAGGTCACACTCTAGGTATGAAGCAGGGCTACTTCTTTCAAGTCACACCTACAGGTACTTCAAGTTTATAAGTGAGCGCTACATGCACATCCCATGATCTGACCATAAGCATTAATGGCATAGAGTCGGATTCATAAATGCAGGAGTATGATGTCCAGTGACATAAATCTCAATAAAGGGGAAGGTTTACTCAGTTCACTTGCACAGCTGATTGAATAAAATTAAGACTTTATGTATAAATCATTAGGTCATATTGATAATGTATGAAGACAATGTTATACCGTTTTGATCGGTAAATAGTATACAATAGTGTTATGGATACTACTGGATTGACCCAAAAAAAATAAAAAGAGACAAATTCTTTTCCTTGTCCACATAGACTATATCACAGTCAAAGGGATATTAACAATAGCACCCAGGTAGCGGACTTTATGGTTATTCAGTACAATCTTTCCTGTGAGAAAAAAAGATCGTAGATCTGCTTTTTATGTTAAAATAAACTTCCATCTTGTGTTTGCTTATTTAAATATTATTATTTAGAAGTATTCTTTTTAGTGTTATGAGTGATAGATCACATGCATTGAAGTACAAAAATGTAATTATGTAGTAACAAACAAAATCTTGAAGCACTGTCACATAGAAAAATCATGTGCAGAGCAAAAATGTGAGTGAATAATGATAAAAAAAATTTACATTTATCTGATTTATCACCACGCTCATTTTGCATGTCATTTTTCCTTGCTTTGAGAAAAACTACATAAAAAAACCAATTAAAAGTATTTTCACCTATTGAAACATTGAAGGCTTTGGCCACCTAATGGTGCATTCCATACTTTTCAAAGTAAACCCTGCCCTTGCCCAAGTACAAACTGGGCTCAGGTAATTATGATATTTCTAATAACAAAGTTTTTTATAACTGCTTTCAGCATTATTGTCTCAGCCTACCATGAGGTGTGAATTCTTCATTTAGAGACCCAACCAAAAGCACTCATGTTACTATCTAATCCAAGAGCTTTGCTATGCGGAGCAAAAGCCCTACGTCCACTCTGCCACAGCGTAACAGAGCCTCCACCTGAACCTACACAACTTGGTGTGGAGTAATTCAAGGTGCACTCTCTCAACCGCATCTTGCCATCTCGAGTAGTTTTTACTGGCCCCTTCTCAAAAAGTTGAATCAAGTTACCAAAACTGATACATTTGCTCGTTCCATGCGGGTGTGAGATCATCACTACCATACTTGCTCCTTCTGGTTCACACAGCTAGAAGACATTTAAAAAGAAGGGGAAAAAAAGTTCAAATGGAAAATCACAGGGAATACATGTAATTGTTTTACAATTTTACAAACTCATGACTATGTGTTACCAATAAGGAAAATTTGTATGATAGAATATCCCCTTTATGTTGCTTTTGCACTGCATTTATGAAAGAAGTGTTCATCTTTTTAATAAAAACTTGAACTGTGCAAATAAAATGTAAATTTCCATCCCTGTTAATTACTTGATCTACACATTAGACCATCTCTGCTACAAATCTACAATAATAAGTAAAAGGGAAATGATATAAAAAATATTATGCTTATGTCCGATCTCATTAGACCTCACTGATTGTAAAAGAGGTAACTATAAAAATGACTGGTGTTGTCAGCGTCTATTTATAATTCAGTTGAATAAAAAAAATCTTCTTTAATCCCAATTTGGGAATAACGATAACCCTTGCTATAATGACACTTTAAGGCCAAAGTTGTCATTATTAGCAAGTTTCTCTGTAGACTTTTGTCCACAATACTTCATTAAAAGACAAACAGCTCAATTGATAGAATATGATTGAAAGAATAGAGTCGGATGTCATAAAATAAAATATGCATTTAATGTTTGGTAAATAGAGGAGCTTTATAGGCCAACCCAATGAACAATTCACTACTGAAACACAAAATTAATTTTTTCTTCAAACTCCATGCGTATTTTCAAATTTTATCGAAGCATTTTAATATTTTTAGATTTTTAATTATGAACGAGTTTTCATTTCACTTAAAGGTTTAACCATGTTTTGCCAACTTTTGTCTGCTGTTCATCTTTGACCGTCTCTCTCTATGTAGGCCTACCTTATGGGATGCCTCTAATTCTCTTGCCTCTCTAGGGTGTAATTCGCATGATATAGTCCTAACTTTCTACAGAGACATCTGCCCTCAAAACACTTTAGTTTGCTTACACTATACAGTAAACCTGATCTAAAATTTTCAGTTTTAGAGCTGAATAAGCTCAACTTTCATGCTAATGGCTGGCAAGAGCAATGCAATCCTGATATTGACTTCTTATAAGATACTTAAACTTTGCAACCAGTGGAACATATTTGAAACAAATAAATAATATCCAGACTATTCAAACTTGCACGTCTTAAGAGGTAGAACTACTTCTCAGGCACCAATAGCAGAGCATTGCCCAAAAGAGGCCTTTAATCGGTCACAGCAACATTTTCTCCCAAGCATCAACTGAAAATTGGAGCCTGGTCACTCACACTCACACTAGTATGTGCCAGGCTAGGATATATTACTTTTTCCTGATAGTGATAGCATGTTGTCTCAAAACATAAGTTAATCTGGTAACAGTTTTATACATATTTGGGGAGTAGTGGTAAGTAATTCTTTTTTAAACCCATCTGATGGAAAAACCCCTTTATCTATAATATATATCCCTCTAATTTTTTTTTATCTCCCAAGAGAGAGAGTGACAGAAAAGGCGAAAGGCAGAAATTTTTTCCCATTCCTAAATATGTAAAAAAATATACCCCCTTAAGCAATTCAGTGCGATGGCGATTTGCTTTTTTCAGTTCCTCTGGAATTTTAGAATCATGGGTTATACACTTCAAAATGCTGATATTGCTACCAGGGGGTCCCTGAAAGGAGGAGGAAAAAAAAGGAAATGTATAAAAAACATGTTTTGGCTGCCTTTTTTGGAAATAATCTCTAGAGCTTAATTAGACAGAGGACTATCTTTAGCTGGCTCATTACATGCGTCTGTTAGGGTAGGATACTAAATAAGCTCATCGACGGAACAAACATACTGGTGCAAAACATTTTTTCTAATTGATTGACTTATCCTTTGTTTTCTTTCTTATTAAAATTCAAATTTTTTTTAATTGTTTTCTTTTTTAATTAGGTAAACAACCTAGTTTGTTTAACTAAAGAGAACTGCATAGAAGAGAAGTCTAATGGATACAGAGATTACCCAAGAAAGATCAATTTAAGTTGAATCGTATTATCATCTTCAAGAAGTTTCAACCAGTATGTACTGATGTAGCACAATGCCTTAATGATTTATTTTCTATTGAATGGGGAAGGAATAAAAAAATGGAGAAAAAAAAGTAGAAATATGATGGGAAAGACAAAAGAAAAATAATTTTACTGTAACTTAAAAACTGGATAAAAAAACAAATCTAAAATCATGGAAATAGATGGTATTGGTAATGATGAAATGTAATCAGATATGAACATAATAGAGATGCCCAATTATGTAAAAATTGCTAAAAAGGACTGCAAGTCAAGATGACCATAAAAGTATAAATGATACAAATATAGATGAAGCCATGTTTGTTTAAAACCTATTGCCAAAGATTATAAACAAAATGAGAAAAAAAAATAATACCTGCTGTGCTTTACAAAAAAAATGCTGTATTTTTAATAATACTTCCTTACTAAGATAATTTGAAATGAACTTCAAGCGGGATATGACTATAAATATGAGGGCAATTAATTTATAGCCTGCTCTCAATAAATTATTATCCTTCGTAAAGCTGCTCAATTGGTTGTGCAAAGTATAGTCATTTTTAGGCGAGGGGATTATGTTGTGCAGAATTAAATCTTATCAGTCTCATTGGCAAACTTTCCTAACCTGTTTGATACCAATCACTTCTGCTTGACGAACAAATTCCGGGCAATGTGGATCATCATCAAAGAATTCAACTCTGGTAGCATTTGCCTCATTCTCATCAAACACAAGATGAGCAACCTATGGATTTTAAAGGAGTTAAAAATCAGAAGAGTAATAGAATATGGAGTATCTAAGGCTTGGAGAGTGAAATGCTGAATAAGTCTATTAAAATTACTAAATTACTGAATTGGGGGGGGGGAGGAGGCTAGGAAAGAGAGTAAGAGAGTTTAAGTAAGAAAGGGAAATGATAAGAGAGGGAATGAGAGAAAGAAAGAGAGGGAGAGGCAGAGAATAAGAAAAGTAAACAAGGAGAGAGAGAGAAAGAGTTACCTGCTGGTAGCTGTTTTGTGTTGTGCGGATAGAGTGGTGTAACAATAAGTGAGAGAAGAAGTAAAATAAAAAATAAGATTTTTCATGCAAAAAAGAAAGACAACCCATCTCCTTTGTTCAATTTTGAATCTTAGGTTAGGCCTATTTAGAATACAATTTAAAGGTCTTTAATTGTTTAGGTTTTATTTTTGATTCTTCAAATGTTATTTTGTCAGTTATAATACAAAATTATGGCAAGGCCCAGAGAAGTATGTTTACATGAAATTTGGGCTTTAATGGTAGATTGTGAGAAAATTCTATAATTTGTTTGAAATCTGATTCTCTTTAAACAAACTGTGCAAAAAAGAATTGTGAAAGTACACAAAATTTGAATTTGTCAAGAAAAACAATGAAAGTCAAGTACATGTTTATGTTACTGTCAGTTTTAATATGAGCCTTAGTCTGTTGATTTTCTTGAAACACAAGCATGTTTTACTTACTCTACCATTTTGATGACTAGAAATACATAAAACAATATGCTGAAAAATAATCATTTGTTATTAATTAAAGTTTTACCGTAACTACTTGAAAAGGGCCATAAACAAAATGCCTTTCTCCATTGGTGTTGCAACCAGGCAAAGGGCATTCAATCTGATTTGTGCATGTTTCTGGCCAAAAAGCAGTGCCTGATCCCCATCTGGGTCTTATTGTGCCAATGTATTCTTCATATCCTCTTTGGTTCTGCCTATGGGGGCTGGTGTATCTCACCATTAATTTGACTGTATCAGCTAATCGGGCACGGATCATGGCTACCCATCTTTCGTCTTGAAAATGCTGAGGCAAATGATAGGCAGTTAATGACGTTGCAGGAATAAAATGTGTGTGCCCAGGGTTCTTAACACATTCAATGTCTGAAAGGGTGCGTGGACTGCCTGTTGCAAGTATATCCGAGACTGTAAATGATGAGCAGAAGATAATAAGGAACCGATACATTTTTAGTTAAAAAAACAGAAAATTAAGAGAAAGTGGCTGTCTTTACCATGGCACATGGATGGCTTTGAATGATTCAGGAATCAATCTACCATCTACCAAAACTCCTTCTCAACTCAAGCCTCTAACTCTAATCATGAATGTGTTGAAGAATAGAGTAAAACACTTGAGATAAGAAGATTCAAGCAAAGAAATAAGTCAATGAGGGTACATAAAAGATATCTCAATTCCACCTTAGAGTGGCCGCTGTTCTTGATTGGCAAAAATGGCTCATCTTTTTTATTCTTTTTTAATTTTACCAGAAATCATGTAGACTATTTATTTTTGCAAAATTTCCGTTTGATTCATCAAACTCAGATCAAAATTATAACTTTGGCACAAATAATTGAAATGCAAGTTCCTTTTTCTTATAAATGTTTTGCAGCATGTAGGCAAGGTTATATATATATATATTATTATTATTAGATTTGCTAAATTTTTTTCAGGGAAGAGAGGATGCATAGATTAAGTGCAAAGCTTACTGTAATTGTAAATACAGGCTTTGAACAGAAATCTTGAGAGCCAAAATGCTGGTCTGAGCAAGAGTTAGCTGTTGGTGCTAGATAAAATCATAAATTAGATATTGGTTATTGCTACATGAACATGTATATAGGATATAATTATACACATGTCGCACTGAGTTGTTTTAAGCTACAGCTCTCTAAAAATCAAATTTCAGAGCCATCATTTTTTTTTTTGCTTGAAACTGAATCTAACACCATTTTTGACCATTTAGGCATAAGATTAATGTTCATTACCATCTTAATTTTTTTTAAGCGATTTTTAAAGACAACTAGTTGTTAAAAATATTGCTGAAGTTTTCTAACTTTAACTTTGCTTTTCTCAAAACTTTAGTGCATCAGAGTGTGATAACCTGTAGTTCCTTAAATGTTAAATAGTTTTTACGCAATGATGTCAGAGTCATATTTTTTCACTATCTTAAAGGGCATAAAATCTACTTCCTCATGTCCAAATGTAAAAATTTGACATTGTATACATTGCCCAGGGTGCCTCACATATCAAGCTCTCTATTCTATTTTTTTCCCTCTCAAGTCTTAGTATACATTTTTGCTAATAAGAATCAAAGGAAAAGGTTAACAATCCATATAAATTCTGCTTTTTTATACATAAAAATATGGTTTAACAAACTTTTGTAAAGCAACAAATATCATCAATTTTTTAAACATCAACAAACACATCCTAGAAATTATAAATGCCTCTGTCTTCTGGTTTTAATGAATTATTGCTCAAGTTAGCTTCTTTCAGTGCTGATTCATTGAACTTTTTTTCCATTCATGATATACTCTACATTCTTCTGATAAACCACATCTCAATGCTTCTAGTTTTTCCCTTATTTATTGTCCAACACTCACTACCATATAGTAATACTGATTACACAGATGTTTTCATTACCCTTATTATGCTGTCAATAATTATGGTTCTACTTATCGTATCAATTTAATTTTTTTTTTTTTTTTGGATTGTGCTTTTAGCCATGGCTATTCTTTTTCTGATTTCACTTGTGCATATAACTTTTGATGTTATCAGGTAGCCAAGGAATTCAAATTGTGTAAATTGTTTAATTTCTTCTAGAAAATTCCTTGAGATTACCAATCATCTTTTTTTTTTCACATTCACAGACAGTTTCATTCTTTCACTCTCTAAAACAATATCTAAAGTTTTTAATTGTTTACTGCATTCTGCCATAAAACTGTATGTTTCGTGCACATATCTGAAATTATTAAGATGTCCTCCACATAGTTTTAAGCCAGAAATATCCTCTCACTTCCTGCCTCACGCCTCTAATGATGGACTTGAAATCACTGTATTCTCCTTCAATTCATATAGATGCTGTTTGATTCCTTTATTCATTTCAAATAGGTCTCAGGTCATTACCATTAATGTCTAGTTTTTCTATCAAAAAAGTTCTGCATGGTCATATTTCACTTCGTTGAAGGCTTTAGAATAATTGATGAGGCAGAGATTTCTTTTTCAATTTCGCATTTCTATACACTTTTCCATAAGCATTGAAAGAGTGAATATAGTATTGTGTTTCTAGTTCCTTTATCAGACATGCAGCCAAACTGTTTCAAGGATATTTCTGGCCTAGACTCTTGTGTATTTCATGCTTCAAAACTCTCAACAATATTTTTTACCAATGGTTCATTTAAAAACTGACTGTTGTATGAGGTTCACATTCTGTTGCCCCTAGTATTTTAGGCATTACTAAAAAAACAGATTTACAAAGATCTTCTGGGATTGCACCAGTGTCAAATATTGCATTTAAGAGTGTTGTTATCTGATTTATTCCTAAATTATCTGACATTGTAATTATTTATATTGGTATATCACCTAGTCCGGGCCAAGTCAATTCTCCTCTAAGACCCTTGAAAGTAAAGGCCGCAGGAAAAAATAGCGAACTACCTCATAATGTCGTATGCCAAGAACAATCAGGACCCTACTCCTGGTTCCCCGATGCTTGGGCTAAGCGTGTGACCCACTTTACTTTTTTTTTATCACCTAGTCCTATGGCTTTTCCATTTTGACTTTCTTTCTATGGTGTCTTTACCTCTTCTTTTGAAATAGTTGCACACTGTAGGTTTTTCCTTATTTCAGATTTTTCATCCCATCATTTTTTAAAAGATTTGTTATGTATTCTGAACATGTATTAAGTACCTCTTTCTTTTCCATTAACATTGTTCCTTCTTTAGATTTGATGTGACCAGGGCTGCTGCACTTGATTTTCTAACTACTGACAATGTTAATGTCAGGGTGCATTAATTTAATGCGTATGCATGTTTTGCTTTAGCTCCATTTCTTTACACTGTTGACTGGTCCATTCTTCTTTTGTCTTATTACATTTTACGTTCATCCTTTTGATTAGGTGTTTGTATTTGCCTTCTTCAGTTTTTGACTCTAGCGTATTTCTTCTATCAAACCTAGAATTTTTCAGTTCATCCATTTCTTGTGTAATTTTGTACCCTTTTGGGAACGCTCTTCTCTATGACTTCATTATGACTGTTTCATTTCTGACCATAGCTCTTCTACCCCTGAGATCTTGTTTGGAGACTCAAATTTGTTTAGTACAGCTACAGCAACTTTGCCAATTTTGTCTCCTTTGTCACACTGGTTCTATAAAACAATATTAAAATTGTTTGGTTGTGCCTTGTCCTATTTGAGACTTTAAAACTTGAAGGACTGGCTTTGCCACCCTAGAGTTACCCCTCCCAGACCAGGGCTGCCACCCCCCTGTTCAATCCCCAGGACCGGAGTCGTCGCCCCCATTTTCTCGAAATCTATATGCATACCCTTAACACCAATAGTGATAAGCCTATAATGGAAATCCTTTGTTTTTATACCCATAAAAAGGTTACTGAAATTCAAAATAAGTGTTTTCAAAGTTTTTATGTAAAAAATAAAGTCTAGATTGGAATAAAGTAGTGGACTAGCTGTTGCAAGAATACTCGTCACTGGTTGTTCATGGCTAGGTACTTTTTCGCAAGTATACTCATCACTGCTCTTTTATGATTTGTTTCCTTTCGCGAGTATTCTCGTCTACGGTCCTTTAGATGTTAAATTATTATCAAGATCACAGAAAAAGTTGTTTATAGATCCAAAAATGTATTATCATTGATCCAGATTTTAAAAATATTATTAACTCTAGAAATAATACAAAGTTCAATTTCTGCTTTGAGGATAATAAGTCAAATTATAAATCAGTTTCTTGCAAAAACCTGAACAAAAGTAAAGCTTTTCAAAATATATGTGGTAAAAGTTATTAAAGCAATTATAGGAATGCTCAAAATAACACCTGGACTAAAATTGAAAACTCAATTTAAAAGAAAAATTAATTGGCTAATTTGTAGAGTTTCATGTTTGATAAATCTGTAGAATATGACTTACACTGCTGGCTCCCTCGGTCTTTTCTGACAATATTCTGAGCCGTCTGCATTACAATTTCTCTTATGTAGGCACTGTTTGAAAAGATTTTCAAAAAATAATGATAATAATCAACAAATAAATTATGAGTGAATTAAGAAATGATTATAGGTGTACTGGCATTAGGATTTGTTTAAAATATTTTTTTCCAAAAATTTCACGCCAACTATAATAATTTTTAGTGTTATATCGAGTGCCTGAAACAGTACAACTTTCAAATGACACCACTGCAGATATTTCAATCACTGTTCAACTGCCTACTATGTTTCCACTATGTAACTTATTGCGTTTCAGTTTTGCTATGATTTTGTTATGGTTTACTCTTTTCAAGTAGTGGCTGCTTTTGTTAGAGTAAAATTGCAAAACGAGATATATCCATTTTAGCCACTTTGCGCTAAACAAGAAATTTTAGCTTTATCCGCACGTACTGAAGTGATTTAATACATTTATATATATATAAACGTGGAAAGCGATATATCTTTTACAATAGTAATTTTTAAATTTTTAAAATGTTTTGCAAATGCATGTAGTAGTTTGATTTTGTAATATAAACTGTAGTTTTTTTAACAAAATGAGACATATATATTATATATATATACTGAACACAATGCATAATATTCTAAATAATTAGGACAACATTTCAACATACATATCTTCACTAGTTCACTGTGCTATCTTCCTCCCTCCTCCCCCAACTTAATAAATAAATAAATAAATTTAGACAACTAGATCTATGAGTGAGTTACAATAAGTAAAATATTAGACTTAACATAAGTAGAGCTGAAAAAGTGAAAATAAACTTAGACAGATTCAGATGAAATCTATTTCTATTCTAAACAAAATTCAAGTACTGGTCCCTACTTATCTCGCTAGAGCTTGAGCTACCTCCTAAAAGTTATACATAAGGGCTCAGTCTTCGACCAACGCTCATATTTTGCATGTGAAATTGAATACAGAACGTGCAAAGTTCTGGATAGAAGATGATCTAAAGCTAAACTACATTCGGTAGGGCTTCCGTATAGGAACGCACCCTTGTAAAATGATTAGATAATCGGTTACCAGATAATCTAGGTCTAGTATCTTCAGGTCGATTTTTTAGATTTAGTGTCTTCAAGTCGAGTGATAGGGAGCTTGGGATAGGTGTGTTTTTCGACGGCCTCGTTAACTTGTTTAACTGGTGTTTCTTTGAACGTCTGTTGCATTCATTTTCGCTTTCTGCCTTTAGAAGATGTTGCAAATTCAAAAGAATCGTCGAAAGAATTAATCAACATGGGCGCCGCCATCTTGAAACTTCTCACGAAAGTGAGACAAAAGCTCATTGATTATCAAGGAGACGACAATGATTTCACACCTTCTACGAATGCTCTTCATTTACGGATTTTTTCATTTCAAATAACGCATTTCAACTTTAAGCTTATATTTTATGCCATGATCTTTTCCCTAGCAAGTATCTGTGGTATTTTATTTGCATTCGTGATTTTTTTTTTTTACGTGATAAAGTCTTAAGGGCGAAATGCTGTCACATGTACTCTGTGTTTAATTTCTTAGAATTGTGAGTTGGTGGTTGTATTCTTATTTATTTCATTTCCTTCAATCACCATTGCATCTTCAGGATCCTTAAACTGATATATATTTTTCTGGGAGTGCGGTATTTGTTTACTTTCTTTTACTTCTATTGGACGTTGACGCATCAGAGAGATTTATCGAGTTAAAAAAAAAAAAATGATGACGGCTTTTTTCGCGAATTGCAAAAATGCAACAACAACAAAAAAAAACAACCTTTTGCATGACGAATACACAAAGATTTATGGTATTTTGTCAGAAAAAAAAAATACTTTGCGACTTCATATTGTGAAAAAAAGCCATCATGCCAACCACTCATCTCAATTTTTCGAAAATTGGCTTTTATCGCGTTTTGCGGTCAAAGTCAGTCTTCAATTATTATCACACCACCTCCAGAATATTATATAGCATAGAAGCTGTCTGTGTATTTGTGTGCTTGTTTTTGGTAATGGCACGGGGGGGAGAATGACACAAAACGCTTTTGTCTAAGTTGAATGCTTCCAAATAAATGTACTTATGACCATGACAAAAATTAAAAAAAA
>BLXT01001244.1:129633-148026 GCA_019648995.1 Plakobranchus ocellatus
GGGGGGGGGAATGGAAAGGGAAGGAACAGACACGGAGAGGGGCTAGAGCGAATAAAGAAATGTGCAAATCAACCGATGGCTTCATTTTCATTTTCTAAATGGTATGTCCGATAAAATGATGTTTTGAGTTTCTCCAATTCACTCTCAACTCTCAGACAATAAGTTATGCTTCACGAAGGAGAACTCATCTTCAGCCTGGTTGCATAGTCAAAAACGGAAGCCAGGATCATTCGATCTCAAGTCAACACTTACGAGCATTTCACCACCATTCAATCTCTGGAAATCAGTTTTCGTCCTCGATTTAAGAATCGTTTCTCAAGCAAATAATGTGAAGATGGTGGCATGAGCTAGTTTCACCGTAATTAGTTTTTTTTTCACAACTAAAGCCGCGAGATGTCGTCTTAGTATATTAAAAGACTTACAACTGATTTTATCTTGGATTATGACACTTTATATTGTTCGTGTTTTGTTGCACAGCAATCGCCAAAAAATAAATTCACTAGAGACCATGTTTAGTGAAAACTTCTGTAGGAAACTCAAACCAAATCGTGATTAGATTTACCGCCTTGATAGTTGTATTTCTTCTTTATGTCTGACATTTCCCACGTTACGCATCCTTTTTAATATAAAAATCCCTTACAGATAAGCAGTGCATGTAATTTTGTAAAAGAAAATTTTCAGAGTATCTGGTACTACTTATTTTCTTTCTTTCTTTTTTTTTTCTTGAATAATACAATTTTACATTGTTACATCATACACTCGATTTTCTTTCTCTTTTTATCTGCAAAACTAATTTTTATTAAAAATAAAAACAAACTGAAGGGTCCATTCGGATTTATATATAGTTTAACAGGGGCTGGAGACCATGCATTCACTTAATTAAGTCTTTTTCTTTCTATAAGACTGAAAGCTAAAGGTCAAATTTACAGAGAAGGATCCAATGCACATTTACTTACACTATGATAATTAGAGAACAAAGTTTACCAGTAAAACCAGTACAAAAAATGTTAGGTGTAAATCCGAGATAGGAAAAATAGTTTTATTATGGTCATCAGCACTCTTTTGTGTGGATTTGTACATTACACCAGGTATACAAAAAAAAATCAAACAAACTAGACAAGCTAGTTTAAAAAAATGCAAGCCTTTCTAAAAATTGAATTAAATTACAAATTACAACCAATAACATGTATGAAAATATAATACATGTACACACAAGGCTAAAATTAACTTCATCTTTTCGCTGCACATCATCTGATACTGTATCATCATCAATCTAATAATACTACAGCTTTATAAAAAAAAAAGTCAGTAGCAAGAAAGAGGGAAAAAAACCTATGCATTATGAGTTTGTATTCGACAAATATAAAAAAAAAACGTTCATTTAACCAAGCATAATAAACTATACAGAGAACAGCTTGTATTTCTATCTGGGATGTCATAACAGATAAATACTTAACACAATATCCATAATCTAATAGAAACATTATTTTGAACTGATTTTCCCCCCTAGTACAAATACCATCTTAACAGCAAAAGGCAAATACATAGTAAAATGAGCATCAATAAAACTTATGCCTTTAATAATAACAAAAAAAGTATAAAAATAACTCAAATTTACGGTATTATAATCTTGAAAAAGCTTGACTACAAAATACAATTATAGTATGTATATACTCACACCTTTAATCAGGTTCTTATCCAATCCTCAACACCCCACAAACAAACATGACAATATCATTACAATACATAAAAAAAAGACTTACCATGAAGCTTTGTTTGAATGTAATTTACCACAGTTGATAGTACATATATGTATATATACTACAGTGTAACTATTTTAAACAACAACTACAAAAAAAAACAACTCTTTGCAATTGCAATAGCCAACCACTGATAAGGAGATGCATGCAAAAAAAGAATCAAATTTCAATTTTAAAAAATCCAATCACTTTTATTATGAATCTTGAGTGAAAAGTAAAAAAAAAAAAATAAAATTGTTCTTGCAGACTATACAAACGAAGGAAAATCAGGAATAGGATTCTGAACTTTTTTTTCTTGATACACAGCTTTGTGATGTAGCTTGTCTCTGCTTTCTTTTATGCTTTTACTTTTGCTGAGTCTTAGGAAACTAAGCTACCCAAGAAGTGTCGGTTGGATACAGAGTGTAACAGATCAAGTTTATGGCGCACAAAATCTACAATACCAAAATCATTGAAAAGTTAAGGCCTTATTTTTTTGGCGCCAGTTGTCATCACTGTTATCATATCCTTTGATTTTTATATACATTAGTCTTATAAACCAAAAGTTTAGGTGTCCAAAAAAGTCAGCTAAAGGACCCGATATCATCAACTCAATTTGTAAAAAATATTTACCATTTTGCACTAGAGCTTTGTAAAAGGTGCCGAGACTAATTTATTTGGTCTAAAGATCAAGATGGGGGCAGATCTCATAGTGTATGGCAAACATTCATCTAGATCTATCTCAAACAGATAGTCTCATATATAGAAGGTAGATAAGAAATGCAGCACTACTGGCATATTTATTTATTTATTTTAAAAAATTTTTTTGCTTTAGTCCACAGATCAGCCCAACCGAGGCTCAAATTGTTTAAATTAAGGCAAATCATAGTTCATGGAATCATTTAAAAGTTATTGAAGTTATTGCATTTCACACCATATTCGTGCATCTCAAACACTTTATGTCTAGTGTCTACCATATTCTCCCACCTTCCAACCCACTCTTCCCCTGCCCAGCTCCTTTTTTGGGGGGTTTGACTTTGACGCACTACATTACCAACGTGTGCATGCTGTGTATGTAATTAAGTAATGGTGTGGTACACCCCTCAATTTTTTTTAATATGTTGCATCCATGAGGAAAAAAACTTATGGACTCTACAATTTCATGGCAAAGATTCATATTTCAGGTTTAAGGCATAAAACTGCCAAAATATTTCAAATTTAGAGCATATAATGTTAATGGTGTACATGTGTCAAAGGTATAGATATTTGATAGAAAAAGCGGTCCAATTATGCGTTCTAATTTTAAAAAATTCTTTTTTACTTCTTTAATGAGCATTGCATAAGCCAAGGGAATCATTGGGAATGCAATGGAAGCATGTTTGGTTTTATTGCGATATCATGTCAGGAAGAATAACCCTTTGTTCCTTCCTCAATCTGAAATTATGGACATGGTTGTTTTCTACACACTTATAGTTATACTCTTCAAAGCCAAGAGTATTAAAATGGGAGCGCTACAGGTCAAGATAAAGAGGAAGAAAGTTTAGGGACTCGATGTTAAAAGCAGAATATAAAATTAGAGAGGA
The DNA here is from genome assembly GCA_019648995.1 of Plakobranchus ocellatus. Classification (NCBI taxonomy): domain Eukaryota; kingdom Metazoa; phylum Mollusca; class Gastropoda; family Plakobranchidae; genus Plakobranchus; species Plakobranchus ocellatus. The sequence goes on from BLXT01001244.1 coordinate 132,956, forward strand.
AAAAAGCTGAATTTTCAAATCTTTGACTTGAGCTTGGAACTGAGATTAAGGGTTTAAGAATGATCCTGACAAAAATCTTACTTACACAACTTTATCTTTCATCCCTGCCAGGCTTAATGTGTTGCCGCAATAAAGCTTAAAAAGCTGGGCAAGCATCAACATTGCCTTTTTTTGCCAAAACCTGAGCATGATAATAAGGGGCTGTTCAAATATAATCTTACACCTTTTTTTGGGGACTTTTTGNNCCCCCCCCCCCCCCCCCCCCCTTAAATTTGAAGTACCCCCCCGTAATATTACTTTGCTGACCTGATACATGGTATAATAAAAATTATAACAACAATAATCATAATCAGAGGAAAAAGAAGAATCGTCGATGGGGTGTTAACTTATCAAGCATTAACTGTAGTTTATGAATTGTCTTTTTCAAAATCTTCAATGACCATGACAATGACATTTTGCATGCACGCTTGATCGTTGTTCTGACTTGTTGGGCTAAGCCTTTGCTTATGAAAACTTACCTCCTATACAAGGCTTTAGTCTACATATATGCTAAGTGTGCATTCTTCTTGAGTTGCAGAATTAAAAAGCAGCCAAGTGAAGTTGAAAGTTTTAAGGAGTATAGAATGTATACTGTTGCTACAAAACCGCTATTATTCATTTTTCTTTAAAATGCGTATTCCTGCGTCAGTGGCTGTGAAAGAAAATACCCTGCAACTGGGTTTCTTTAGGAGTTGAACCACGGACTCTTTATCAAAACTCTCACAAGGAATAGCGGACATCCTGGCTTAACTGTCAATAATCGGTAACCGGAGAAAAGATTTTTTGGATCGTAAAGGCCTGGAGCTCTCAGGAATCATTGAGTATGCAAATTGGTAAATATCCGGATGACGAAAGAATTTGAATAAATTTCCAAAGCAATGACTTATTGTCCCTGTCTTAAACATATTTTAGGCTTTCTACCTTGTGACAAGATGAACATTCAACAATCGATTAACTTGTGGATTAAAAGAGAGCAGTATATGAATTACTGTAATTGAACTTATTTCTTTTATCGATATAACAGTCAAAGTGCTTTTGTGGACCTCTCATGACAACAACAACAATAATAAGAATAATAATAAATAACAATAATAATAATGATAATAATGATAATTTGACATTCATATTGTGAAAATCCATAGTACAATCACTGCTCTGTGCACCTTACATACATATTCATGAAAAATATTCAAATGCACATGCAATTCTACATTTAGACAGAGTAAATAAGCAAAACATTCAAACTGGCAAAAAATAGAAAACCAAAATTCTCATATAATTTTAGGGGAAATAATACTGTTGGACTGATTCCTTTATTGATTATATGTTAAGAATAGTTACATCTCCCCTTTTGTGTTATTTTCTATGTTGATATTTTTTTCTTTTTCTCTTTTTTTCCCTTCACAAAAGTGTAATATTACATTAGTTCAAGATTCTCTCCCCCCCCCCCCCTCCTTTCCAAGATGTAAGATTATATTTGAACCTCTCCTAATGACAATGGTAGAGCAGACAGTCCCCATTGTGCTGCTTATAATAAGGCATTCAATATTCTCTTTCAGTAGTTCAAATTCAAACTAGATTTATACTGCATCGAATTTAAGCATGCTGTAAATGTAAGAATCAACAAGCCATATCAACATAAATCTTATTTCGATAACAGGCATATCAAACCTCTGAAGGTCCTTCTATGTGAATGAGGACTTAGGATTTTTGATACGCCTGCGTTCAATATAAGATTTGTGTGGGTCGGCCATTAAAAGAAAAATACATAGGGAATCACAAATTTATTTAATTGGCTTCTCTTGAAAAAAAAACCAAAACAACAAAACAACTATCTTTTCTGCTAATCATATACAACACCAGAGGCAATTTTCCTCTTCCTACTTGAGGGATTAACTACACTCATTCCAACTTTAGCTGTTTTGGGTTTAGCCTGCCCTTGACCTTTTTTGGGACTTAAATCAGCAAGGGGCCCTAGTCCACTGCCTGAGCTTTTTTGGGCCTTCAGAGCCTCTATTTGCTGATTGGCAGCTGAAAGTTGAATTTCAAGTTGCCCACAGTTCCCTGCTAAAGTAAACAAGAGCGCTTGGAGCTCTACTTTTCTCTCTGCTGCCTTGGCCTCAAACAAGTCAAGTGAAATAGCTGATGCACCCTTTCCAACAGTCAATTTTATTTTGGTGCCTATGCGCCCAATATCCACATCTCCAGAGGAAAATCCATTTCTGAAAAAAAAAAAGCAAATTTTTTTCAATAGACAAACAATCAAACTTCATCTTATTGAATCAAAATCATTTTTTCAAAGTATAAAACTGATCCAAAAACAACATAAGCTTGAAGAAAAAAATTAATAGTCATAAATGAGCTTTTTAAAAATATTAATTCACTTTTTATCTAAAATAGAAAAGACAAACCACCCAATGTAAATTAATTGTGACAAAATGTAACAAAAGAGTATGCAAAACATTGGCATCAGGTACATTAAAACTTTTTGCCTTTAATTTGCCTTGATCCGCAACATTCATTTCATGTTACTGATGAAGATGAAATAGAGGCAAAACATTTCTATGTACTACTGTGATGTTAACTACATTTTCCATGAAGCAAAGAGGTCCTATTAAATGGAGGCTTGAAATACTTCATTCTTGGCATTTCCCATAGATTTATGATCAAAACCAATATTTGTATTGATATGCTCAATCATCACAAATAGACAAAAAATTCTCACCCATTCACAATGATAACATACATGTATATTCTTCATTATCAGGATTTTCTCCGCAATCTTTTTATCATTCGATTTATTTTCTTAACCTTTATAATAAATTACCTCTGGTTTTGTGTTTTGTGGTCTGTTAAGGGGCAAATACTGAGTTTTTCTTTAAAATGTCTTTGTTGACAAAGTGTGTGATAATTAGCACATTCATCTTTACATGGCTATATCCTGTAATTCCAGTTAAAGTTAGATCCAAAAATTATCATGAACAGTTATAAAAACAACAAATAAGAACTAAAACCAAATAAAAAAAAATAGATCAACATCTTTTTTATTCAGCAGATGACTATAAAAAGCCACTTTTTATGTCCCATTTTGAGTTATGCTTTGGGACATTCAGACAAGGCATTTTATGTAAGTTTTAATGCTTTATGAAGTCTGTTATTCCCCACCGATGTCTTACGTTTTTCTGTAAATCTCACTTATTTAATAGAGTGATTTAAAAGAAACGGGGAAAATCTCATTGCAAGTTATACTTTTATAATATTTAAACTGACCCCACTGTGAAATGACCACCTTTTGAGACAAACTCATATACTGTGTACAGAGATCTAAAATTACATTTTGAAGACTACCCTGGTAAAATGTATTGTGCATCTGCCTCCAAAGTAGCTCTCCACAAAAATAACATTATGTTTTGCAATTAGTACAATTGAGTATACTGGAGCAAAAATTAAGGACATAAGCTTAATTTGTGTGTTTGAAACAAGCTATTTTTTTCTTCTTCTGTGAGTTATAGTAAGTAAGAAATGTGTGGAATCTGACTGGTTTGTAAACTGGAATGTTAATGAATTTGAAAAAGTTTAGGGGGAAAAAAAGTTTTACATACCTTTTTATAAAAATCCTTTCTCCAACATTCTGATTCCCTATAGGTGAACTTGAGAATTTTTTCTAGGGTGTATGATTTCTTTTTTGGTTTAAACATATTTTGGTTTAAGCAAAGTGTGTTAAATAAGTAAGATTAATAAAGGAGAGTAAGCAGCTTCCAAAATATTAAGTTAAATCAATCCTACCCATCGTCAAACCACAATGTGAATGAACACGCTTATCCATGAATCTTTCTCTCTTTTTTATCCATCCCTCTATCTCCTTCTCTTTCCCTTTCAGTTAAGAGGTTCTTGCGCCTGTTATCAATATAGAATAATAGAGCTTTCACAATTTCATCATTGCCTAAGTAAGTTTCTGGTCCTGAAGTCTCTACTTTTACAATTTGATCATCACCTAAGTTTTCCGGTACTGAAGTTTTCAACAACAAAGATGGCTCTATTACCGGCTGTGATGCAACACTGTTTGCTTAGCTTTGCACTGACGGGACCTAGACAATGTAGGGATGTGTATGGCATTATCCCGCTGCATAATTGAGTGGTGGAAGAGAAGGGATGGGCAGGTGAGTGCTATAGACCTAGACCTAGCCAGACATCCGGCCTGGCCGTCTGTAGTGTGAGGAACCGGTAACAGCATTGGGTTTGTATGGAATAATGCGAGAAAGAAAGGGAAGAGCAAGGTGTGTAAACAAGAAAAAGATTGTTTTTATGTATTGGTCAGACAGTGACTGGGCTTTCCTGGTATGGTAGTTTTTATTTGGCTCTAGCGATAGTAAGGCAGCCAAGGCTTTTGGTTTACCGCATGTTTAATAAGAAAGAATAAGAGTAAAAACAGAAAGCTCTTCAATTTCTTTCTGGTTTAGACATTTTTTCGGTTCAGCTGTTTTTGGTTTAGATGTGCTCTACTGTATATTACATAATTTCAACCCATAAGAAACTTTGTCTCTCTGAAAAAAAAAACCAACAAAACTTTTGTTAATACGTGAAACAGCCAGCTTGACACTTACGAAAACTTGAGAAGGAATGATTCGATGGAAGAAATACCACTCAAATCCCTCTGAGCTTCCAGGTCCTCTTTGTCAAGCTCCAGGAACCAGACATCAACCCCATCTGTGACTGAAACCACCCATATTGCTGCATCTTTGATCTTTGTGAAACACAGATACTTCTGCCGCCCATTTGAGACCACACGCTGTGCACTGTCCAAATTTGCATCTTGGAGAAGGGATGTTAGGTCAGACATTTTGATGTCTAATCAATGTTACCTTTCTTTAATAATAAAATCTGAAACGATGAAAAAAAAACAAAAAAAACAAAAACAAGATAAGTTTTTAGATTGCAAAGACTGGTAATTTTTCCCTTGGGAGGATCCCATTCTTCACCGAGATGGGCATTTCATCACTATGCAAAGGAGCTGGGTTTTAATGACAACTTTTGTTCTTATTGCAAAGTGTCAGTATAGCGAGGGTTGTTGTTACTGCCAAAAAAGGGATTTTTTAATTCAACTGAATGATAGTATAACAGATGAACGCTGGCAATTCAAATCATTTTCATGGTTACCTGCCCTGCAATCAGTAAGGTCTAACATGACCAGAACATAAGCATAATAATATAATCACTTTCCCTTTATTTATTGGTATAGCTGATGTAGAAAATGTCTAACAATGATCAAGTAATTAATCACTAATTAGTAGAGATGTGATTTATCAGAAGAATGATGATGATGACAGAAAAAAAGTCCAATGACTTGTAACTGAAAGAGGCTAACCTTGAGTGATTGCCAATTAAAACCATAAGATAAAGGCAACTAGAAATTATCGCATAGGTCCATTTGCCAACACAAGGGCTTAGAACACTTAGCAATCACTAAAAAGATTGAAGGCAAACACATTAGAGGTAGACAGAGAATTCTCTGAGACTAGGTTTAAGTGGAGGAACATGATCACCCTGTCTGTTCTAGACAAGGCACCTGACGAGAGAGGGAAGGAGGAAGAGGGTAATGAATACACTTAGTCACTGAGTCAATGGTCATTGGCTAAGTGCTGTGCTTTTTCATCTAGCCATGAGGATGATGCTTCCCCCTCCCTGTGGATATAGGCCTATGGTCCTGTACATCCTTTTACCCACTCAGCACATTGACAGCCAATCCCTATTCAAAGTTTTCAATACATTTTTCCCCTCCCATTTGGCACCACCTTGTCACAAGTTGGAAGACAGGTTGGGTTTACACACACAGCTCTATGGCCTACATGCTGGGTAATCATACACATAGGCTAGGCTTAAGAAGTTGACTTGGTCTAGACACATGTGTGAACTGGATACATTTAGCAGGTGTAATGTGAAGGAGATTGAGGGGAAAAAGGGTCGCAGCACGATACTTGGCACTGTTAACTTTGGCATCAGAAATACTAGGCAATCTGCAATGCACACGCCTCGGCACTTTTTTATGGAAAGTAAGGTTTCCCACTTGAGATTGCTGGGCAGGGGAAATTTTAGATTTTTTGCCCCTTTTTTCAAAAATAATTTCCAGATTTCATTATAAATATGTGTCGTTATATAATAACCAAGGAAAGCAGACTTTCCTCTAAGAAGCGTCATTAAAAAAAATTATATGCCCTAAAAAAGATAAACAAGGAACTTTTCCAATCTCTCATTTATAAGCAATTGTTGTTGTTATTCCAGCTGTGTTAAAAAATGTGTTCCACTGTATTTGCCTCTGTTAAAAAATGGTATGGGATATATGTGATATATAGCTGCCTTGTCTATTTCCAATGACCTAGATCTAGATCTGATGTAAATGCAATTTTCAAACGAAGTGACTATTTTCCTGAAGGCAAAGCGAATGCAATGGTACTTTAAGGGAACCATGCTTGTACCAGTGCAGTATGAATACGAGTATGCTGGTGTTACTGAACTCTCTCTCTGTTTTTCTTTATAAAAATTAGGTGTTTGGGAAAATAAGGTTGGACTCTATTTATCTGAACGTTCAAGAAAATAAAGTCTCGCACAGTTGGAGGACTAGTCCCTATCAATTGTCCACCTAAAGTAAATTTACTATTTCGATTATTTGAGATCAGTGGGTGGCCAAACAATTATCATTTCGATATGTCTTTTCACTTGATATGTTTCCTCAAACGGCTGGCTCTGTTTCAATGTAAATTTTTATTTTCACAAAATCAGCTTCCGACGAAAAATTATGAAAATAGCCGACTACTTCAGGTGGACAAGGTAGGGACCGTAGTGCTCCAACTGTGCCAAGATCTTGATAGCTATTTCGTATTTAAAGATAACATTTATAATCATGTCGTTATAACTATTGCGAATTTCACTTTATTTTCCGCAGGAAACTTAATAGTCCTGAGACAAGCCTAACGACTTCTAATTTAGATCTAAATCTAGACTCTTGCCCAGGTCTACCTTCGCCAGCTGCCGACGAAATCAAGCGCTAGCGGGCGAAAAATTGTTGAGATTTTGTGTGAAAATAGCACTAGATCTAGATCTCTGTACATTACATATACTGGCCTGCAACCTCTTCATTTCGTCGGTAGCTGATGATTTTAGCGAAACCCTTCCTAGATTATAATATTACTCGGAAATATTATCAAGTTTTTGCATATATATCTTCGCTTGTTGACTTTTGTTTCCAAACTTGCTTCACTTTGTGGTTTGCATTCTCTCTTTTGTATACAAACAAACCTTTTTTCGTTCCAACTTCTCTGATTATGAATTTTAAATTGCCAGCAGTTTCACAACATGTAAACAAGATGGCAGCCTTCATACGGTGTGGAGCCGCTGTGAGATCTCAGATAGTCGCTTCTTGTAACAAGGGATTGATTTGCTCAGCAGTTTTCCCACAAACTTTAGATCTACCTGTCTTTTCTTCTACAGTTCCGATAAGGTGAAAAATTAATGCATATGCTAAATTTGCAATCCGTAGAAAATATTTAGAGATACAAATATAGACATTAGATTAGGATTGTAAGAAATTCCTCGGCCTAGAAGATGTAGAGTGACCTTGAATAGTTCGGACAGATTAGATCTAGATCTAGATCTAGATCTAGATCTCTTTACTCATATAAATTTATAGAAAATGGTTATTTCAGAATATTTAAAATTAGCATTATTTGCTACAGAGTGATGATGTATTTGATTAAAATCGCCTACAATTTGGCATTAGCATGATTAGCATTGCAATTGAAGGAAAAGGCCTCTTCATTGATGCATCGTTACTCTAAGGCTGTCTCTTTTGTTCGATGAACTGCCCATTAATTGGTACCTTGTCACTCCATAACAAATAATCCTGCCTTACCAAACTGCTGAACTTTCTCCATTATTTCCCCACCAGTTTTAGCATTGATTAATGCACGTCTGTTTAAAGCCTGCATTTTAGTCGGCGCAGCACAACCCTCGGTCTGGATGAGGTCATTGGGTCAAGCTACCTGGCGCAAATCGCTAATAGAATAGGTCAGCATGACCTAGAACTATGCGCTTTTATATGTGATGTTTAAAAAAATTCCAAAAAAATTATGAACATGTTCATGATATGAAAAGTAGTTAGTTCCATTATAAATTCAAACATTACTCTAAATTTTAATGTAATTTACATCGTAGTGGCATCATAATTTTTATAATGAATGGAATCGTTAATTACGATTCATAGTCATTTCAGTAGCAAAGTGTTTCATTGTAAAATTAACATGAACATGTTTCAAATAAAAGATTGTAATAAAACGTCACATACACAAAGATCGTAGTGTTAGAGGCTCACCTTACAAGTTTTATTGATTTGATCCTTCTGGAAAGCCTGCAATGAACCGCTTGTTGTATTAGTACTGGCAACATCGTAGCAGGAAGCTCCACTATCCGTTATTGCTGTGGTGCTACCAGTTATGGCAGGCTTACAGATAAAATCCGGTCTTCAACGTTGGTTAACACAAATAGGGCCCAATATTGAAACGTTTCCTTAATTTGTGAAGTGAAAGAAAAGGACTTGTTTTCTAAATTTTATTTGTAATCCAATCAATGAACATGTGTGTAAGAATGTGTGTTTGTGTGTGAACATGTTTTTGCCATTTACAAAAGAGGCAGAGTTAATCGCTCTATATTTGATTTTTGAGTTTGAGGAATCTGTATTTGCTATAGAGATGCAACTTGAAAGTAGGTGGCCAGCTATCCTGTTTTTGCGATAGATCAGTGAATGAGCTCCCCACCTTGTTCTTCTAATAGGCCAAGTCCTATCTTATCTTCTTGAATAAAAGAAAGGCAGTGACACTCTAAAATATGCTGTTTTGGCATAACTTTCTTTTAAACATCCTCCTGTAAGTTGCCATATATGAGTCTATGTTTGTTTTGATACTTGATATTGAAACCAGAGCTATTGGACAGGTGTTTGATATAGAGTTATGAATAAGAGCATAGGCTTCGTTAAGCAGGTCAAAATTATGTTTTATTTCATTTGCATTGTCAATGTAAGGATTACTGGTCCGTCACATTATCCTGACTATTGAGGCTGTGATGTCTTTGAAAACCTCTGTGTGTAGATATTTCTTTCAGTGATTGCGTGTAAACGAAAAACTATAATATGGCTTTGGTGTGATAGCATGCTTATCTAGCACTGCATCAAGCTGAGAACATACATGGCCAGATATGGATGATGGTGGTGTATATGAAATTGTTTCCAATTCTTGTTTTGCATTTTTAAGTTTTTCCATCTAAGTTTCAGAAGATGGAAATACAAATTCTGGTTAAATCTAGTAAGACGAGGTGGAAAATCAGTATTTCAATAACAAAAAAAAAACAACAAAAAGATCTCTAATGGATACATTTTTTATTCCACTTTCTTCATATACAAATGTTATGATGATTATGCTTTACTGCCTCTACTCTGCAAAATGAAATTCAATCTTTCTAATAAAAATATGTGAATGAAAACTTTTGGACAGTGAAAGAAAAGAGCTTTTATGATATCCAACATGAAGGTATGCTCTGAGAATTAGATTAGTAAATTATACATTAATGAAAATGCAAGAAATTAAAAAATTCACGTCTTCATCTGCAGCCAAGCATAACAAATGCAGCGGTTTAACTGACTTAGTCGCAACATCACTAATCCAGACGCTTAGCCCATGCCCATCCCACCCCGATAAGCTTATCTCTTGATAGGCTTGCTGCCTAGCATTCTCCCTGCAAAGTACTTTATTACCTTGCACTCTTGGCAGCAAAAAGTCAAGATTCTGGCCAAAATGAGCAAACGTGAATGATGTTTGAGCTGTAAATTTTAAGAAGTTCTTAATATCATCAAAATAATCCAATTTAATTAATATGCCTTCTCTGTTCCCTGTTCCAAATACTGTGCAACAGAGATACTAATAGTAAGTGAACAATTAGCATATTAATAAACTATTTCTCTTAAACTTGTGGGCAATACTTTGATTTTCAGACCTATGGTAACTAGTGTTACAGAAAAAGAAAAGCTGATTGATGATGTTCACCGCAAAATAGACTACAATCAAGGAATCTCAACACAGCTCTTTGAATCACTGACAGCATCTTTGGAAAGTCATGGTAGGCATTTAATGGTCCTATTTTGAGATGATTTTGTGAAAACATTGACTAAACTTTGACACATTTCCTGCCATCTAGGCCCAAAGATCCAATGGAAAAAAGTGCTCAAAAGCTTTAAATGATCACAAAATGCTAGAAGTATTGAACATGTTCTTTTATTGGAAACCAACTTTGCCATAAGGTACAATCCAATGGAGGTAGGAGGCAAAGCCTAGGATGATTTGAAAAATATTGATGCCCTGTCACTGAAAACCAAATCAGAAGCTTTAGAGAACTGCAATTCACCATTATTCAATCAGAATGCCAACCTGCTTGATTCTTTTGTGAATACCATTATGTGATGGGTGACATGTGCTATGAAAAGAGAAAAAAACAAATCAGAATTGCTGTCCGTAATGTAAGAACTGCCCAGTTTGGCATAGTGACAATACATCATATTAGCCCAGAAACCAGGGCTAATTGATCTTATTGATATTTTGTAAGGCTTTTTGGTCATATGCCCAAACTACACAATTGGAACAATAAACTCTCAAATAAATGCCTAAATTTTTGTCCAGTGTCTAGACCTAGATGCTATGTTCTCATCATTGTTATAATTAGCCTAATATAGCATACTAGTTTTCCTATCAATCGAGCCAGTAGAACTATAATGTATCATTATAAGGAGAGAGAGCGAAAGAGTATACATAGTGAAAAAAAAAGATAGAATTGATGGTGATAAGGAGATAAAATAGGGAGGGAAAGAGAATGGATGGTGATAACTATAAAAAACTGAATAGAAAGAGAAAGTGAAAAAAAAGAAGGATAGAGACAGACAGAGGAGAGGAAAGGAGAATTGACATGAGATATGTGGATAAGATAAACTCTTAATCATACTGAAAATCATTTGGTTAGATCTTTATAGAAGCAAAAAAAAATTCTTCAAGTGAGCAATCAGCCCAGACATAAATATGATTTCTGCCCTATTTTCAACCACATTTAAAAATTTTTTTCTTCAGACTTTGCAAAAATTCTTCTTTTAGCTCATTGGTGTCCTCATACTATTACCTATCCAAATTTCTCAGCCAAAGTTAAATGAAGTGCAGTGTCTTCAATAGTCTTAACATTACTGATACTGCTCTTCATTATTGCGAGAAACCTAAAGGTCTTTCTTTTTTGACTGCTCTATCCTAACCTTGCTCATTTTCTATACTTTCTCAAACAAAATTGAAAATGGTGTGAGCTTTGCATTGAACATAAACACACAAAATGTGTTCTAAACCTCGTTTTGGCGAATTCTGACAAAATCACAACAATGTATTTTGGGATTTTATCTTCTACACTCTTTCTTCAATACTTTATATTGTGAAAAACAATTGTAGTCTTTCAAAGGCAATCTGAATCATATACTAATGTTTGAAATCTAAACTCCTTAGACCCCCATTTAAGAAACTAGTAAAACTGCTTGATTTGGAAAAACACATTTAATGTATAAAATCTTAAGAAGATAACAATTTCAAACACAATTTTCCTTTTGGGAAATCATTCTCTGTTTTGCTTGGTTTATGAAAGTAAACAACCCCTTTAAGCTTTATTGACAGGTGTATTGATGGTCTGTTATTGCCTTACAGGTACCTTATCAGAGCAAGATATTGGCTTACTGTTGCATATTTGCAGCTTTGGGCCTTTTGATTCCTCATCAGACAAACGCCTCCAATTTGTGGAAGAAGCATGGAATAAATTGGAAAAGCATGGTGAGCAAAGATTGCTTTATAGAAATTGTTTTCAACAATCATGATGTAAAATAGTACTACTTTCCTCATTGTACTTTTTCATTTATTATGATACAAGTGTTTTCAATGGCAGCAGCCAGTAGCTGGGTTATTTAGAAATGTCTGATTAATATCTTTTCTTGTTTCAGGTGTATCTCCATCTATAAAACTCTTCAACATAAAACTAAAAGCATACTGTAAGAATAAAAAGGACTTCAATGCACTAGATGAGCTGATGAAAATCAAATCCATGGGATTAAATCCAGACAAGGTATGTCTAAATTAAAATTAATTGCATTGAAATATACACTTTGGTTTGCATTTGCCTTCAAAATGAAATTAGAATTGATCCTTTGTAAGCAATTATTAGGTAAAAGAGTGGCCTTTGTTTGAAGAGAAATGTAGGAGAATATAGACTATTTGAGTTCACCCATTGGAATGGCTCTTACATAATAAGTTATTAAATACTTTTTAAAAAGCAATCTTAACTTTGTAATAAATAATGAATATTGGTCTTTGACAGAATAAATGCTGACGATAATTCATTTTTCTTTCTCTCTCAGATTACATATTCACTGCTTATTGAAGGCTTTTGTTCACAAGGTGACATAGATGGAGCAAAGTAAGTTATAAATTATGCTTATTTCAAAAAGACTGCCAATATAGAGTGCAAAAGAAAGACTGCTGTATCTTTTGACAGTTTGTTGCCACAGCTCAAAACCTATGTATTAATTTTTTTTTTTTGTACCATTAGAATAATGTGTTATATTTTGGTATGTGGTGGAATCCTGACATTTAGCTGAAACCTCAAACCTGTCTCTGGTGTAGTCAGGAGTTAAATATTTTTATGTGTGTGGCAATCTAACAAAACCTGTCAGAGCTCTCTGGCATTTTTGTGCTTGGCCCTTGTAAAGTCAAAACTATGCATTTTCCCTTTAAAATTTCAGGATCCAGTTCAAATAAAAACATTAACAAAATGTAAACTTCAAAATGTATACAAGTGAATACAGAATATGAAGAAATAATAAAAAAAAAAAAAAAAACTTAACATGCATGCCTCGTTAGTTGTGATGGGTTTTCTAAAGTTGTCATTTATTCACATTTAGATTGAATAAATTTGTTAAAGATAGATAAAAGGAAGCTCTGTAAGGCTTATGAATATTAATTCTATATTGCTTTGTTAAAGTGAAAAGCTTGAAAAGGTTCAAGTTTGGTCATCCAAATTTAGGCTTGACTATTCTGTAACATTATCTTTCCGATAGTTTCTTTTGACCATACTATCTGTGTCCTTGAAAAGGGTTCCGTAGATGTCTTTACAAGTCTTTTGATCTCGTTGTGCATTGCAATAGAAACAAAGAGGCAAATTTACTTATTTATATTGAAGAAAATTTTTTTAATTCACATTTTCAGCTCAGTTCTTGAGGCAATGAAGACAGCAAATCTAGCAATTAATGTTGCACTTTTCAATTCATTCATCACAGGCCATCTAAAAGCAGGGTGAGTTTGAGATTTAATTTGGCAAATGTATCTTGTATCATCATATAGATAAATGTGATTTGGAAAATTAATATTAGTAACTAGATAATATTTAATAGTAATGAATTATAGAAAAGATATTTCTTAAATGTCAAATTTTAATGTGTTAAAGGATATATTATTGTAGACTTTGACCTCATATAAATTTATATCTCATAGTTGTGTTTGTTACAAAATTTCGGTTTCAAATACCTTGCAAATGTTATATTTATAAAATTACTATCAAACATCTAATAATACTATTTGATCACTACAAATAATTCATAAGACCTTTGTCTTATTGAGTGCATTGCTTTTCTAAGATTTCTTATTTAAATCTATTCTTCCAGATCGCCAGAAGAGGCACACAAAGTGCTTGAGTTGATCAGGTATCAGTAAAAAGAACAAAGGCTAAAGCTATTACGAATGGATAGCTGTTTCTTTAGTGTACCAAATTGAGATCAGCATCTCTCTTCAAAGATTATTGTCACAGATACGATTTTTTTATATTTTTATTGTTCATCATTCCGAAAAAAAAAAGAAAAAAAGTAAAGGGTCAAACATTTGAAGTTTGCTAATTCACCATTCAAAAGGGAGGAAAGAGCCAAACATTTGGAGTGTGCTGAGCAAATTTCTCATCTCAAATGAGGCTCTTGAAGATGCAAAGATGGTGATGAGGAGTGGAGTGAAAAAAAAGTATATAGTATATTGTTGTTGAATGAACCACAACACATGTATTTGACTTTTTTTTTCATGCTGTTGATTCTCCTAATTGTGAGCTTTCTAATTTGGAAAACTTTAAATATTTTTTAGCATCTAATTTTTTTTAGAAGGGATATATACAATGAATATCTTATTCTCAAAAGTGTTATTTGCATCAGAACCACTAGGATTAGTGTCAAGATTTATACAACAAATGGAATGTGTGGCCTCAACTTTGGCCTTTTTTTTACTCTTTGATTCCATCAATGCCTGGTGCTTTGATGTAGCAGTGACATGCTGTTGCATCAAGGCATGGTACATTACGACTGTTTTCATGCATAAAAACAATCCTGGCAAAACACTTTGAAAAATTACGCCACAGGAACTAACAAATTGTAGAGCAATGTAGAAAATGGGATATTTTGATAAATAAAGTAACGAAAAATGTTTCCTTTTTTTTTTGTGTGCATTGTATTTGCCAGGTCTAGCGGTCTAAATCCAAATGCCCAGACTTTCTTCAAGTTTGCCATTTTCTATGCTGAGGAGGGTGACATGGATTCTGTTAATAAGGTGTGACCATCACTTTTTTTAAAGTATTTAAACACACTTATTCATCATCTATACATATACAATTTATTTGTGCACTATTCTGCTTTCAAGAGAATTTAGTCATATACAGTTGACTACTGATAAGTCGATGTCTTTGGGGGATTAAAATCAACATCGACTTATCCATACATCCACTCATCCATTTTTTCCATTGATTGGGAAGGGGCGAGCAACGTGTCAAAACAGCGGTACCGGTACTCATGTATAGGAAGGGGGAGGGGAGAAAGTGATCAGACTGTAGGCCTAGTGATGCGCGAGGCGCCAACGCCTAGACCTATCGGAGGGAGAGAGGGG
>BLXT01001244.1:170387-190172 GCA_019648995.1 Plakobranchus ocellatus
TCTGCCTCTCTCTCTTCCCCTCTGTGTCTCTCTCTCTGTTGCTTCCTCCCTCTCCCTCTCTTCTCTTTCTAGGCAATATCAAGAAGTACATCTATTTCTATCTTCGTCAAACTTAAATATTTAGATGTTTTAACAGCATTTGATAGTTATTATCTAAGTAGTCTTAGATCTAACATTGTGGACTTTGATCTAGAGCAAGGCCTATTCAGACATAAACATTGAACATTATACCTGAGTTGAACCATATCTGAACATTTAAGAAATAGGAGCATTTTCAACACTTTTTGCTATTTGAAAAAAAAACCAACAAAAAAACCCCAGTAATAATAGTAAAACAATCTAATAAATGGAAGTGCAAAAAGGGGAAACAACCCAAGCTGAAATAGCATTATTTTTTAAATAGGGTATTCTTAAATTTTACTGAAAATAGTTTTTCCCTTTTCTTGTTTTTAACTAGGGAATTTAGATTGTGTGCTTGTGGGTAGGGTTATTGCCCTGCAAATAAAGTATGAAGTCAGTTTAGCTAGGGCAAGTCTTTATAGAATTGGTTACAAGCTCTTTAAAAGTAATTTAAATATGCAGTAATTTATATTCATTGTGGAAACAAACAACATTCATTTTAATTCAGGTGTTAGAAATAGCTAATTGACTGAAAACTCCTGCAAAATATCATGGATTTCGTCTTTACTGACATGTAGGTACATTGAACAAAACTAAAAAAAATATATACTGGTTTTGACCATTACGAGGATTGTATTAGATGCCGCCCCCGCCTCCCTTTCGGGAAAGTCCATGAATTACCCTGAGCTAGTCCAAAATACTCTTAATAGGCGTATGGATTACTCTTAAGTACAATTTGGGGTTGGCAGGTCTGGTCTTTTGTAACTGCAGTGGAAGTTTTGTGTCTATGTATGTTCTGGCCTTCAATTTTCAATTGCTTTTGTCAACAGGTGTAAGATTTTTCCACCACTTTAGATACTTTGAATTAGTTCCATAAAAAAATTAGGCCTGAAAAAGTGAAATAAATTATCGCAATAGGACTTAGAACCCTTCCAGGAGTAAAGTTTTATTATGGGAGTGATGCCCCTTATATAATTTCAAGAAAAAAGAAAACTAATAGGTGAAAGGAAAAGCTTTCATCAATAAATCTGTATGATGAAGCAATTGAAGAAAACTTAGAATAGTTCTTGATCTTTTTGCACATGTTTGCTTTAGATCTAAATTAAAGTAGAAAAATAGTACCTGTACATTGTTATTACAAAGCAGTAAAAAGCATTAGATGATAAAAAGTCCTTCTGAATAATTAATGGAAAGCTTAATTATCAAGCAAGGTAACAGTAACATTCAAATGTTGATTTAGTGTGATATAAATATGTCCAGGTTCTATTTTGAGACATTCTTTAGTCTTCTTCAAGGTCCTGATCAGTATATTGACCCATAAGTTTTAATCTTGAAAAGTATAGAAGAACACCAATGGTATCATACCAAAAAAAAAATAAACCTTAGGCCTTTTTGATATTCTAATTCCTAAGTTCAGACCTTGATAATAATATGGTTGATATATCAATCTTTTTTTCTCAGGTCCATAAATCTCTGCAATGAATATCATCATTTCAAAATATAAATTATATTCAATGTACACTGGGTATTAATTTGAAGTCCAAGTGGGAATGCCATTTTTATAAACCCATCTCACATAATTTTTTTGCCTGCAGCCTTCATTGTGTAACCAAGAATGAATGAGTCAGATTTTGAATGTACCTTTCAAAAACGAAAATTTCCAGCAATTGAGGCCCAGTCTTCAAGACTTGGTAATTTTAATAGACTACCATCATTATAATTTTTGTTTTCACCCTAGAAGGCTAAAGATTCCTTAATCAACTACTGATCGATTAAATTATTATTGGCCTGTCCGTGGCATATTAGCATATCATAAACAGTGAGAGCCAAGTTTGCAGAAGAGAGAACTGAGACTTTTGACCTTATGTATAATGAATCATAGACACAGTCTCAATGTCAGTCGTAAGACACAGTACAGGTATTCTTTTATGGATCCAGGATACAAATAATAAATTTGTAGCCATTTTTGTATTGAAAGAATGCTATAAAAATGGATCATGGGAAACAAAAAACCTGTACAGTTCTTAAAAAAATCTTATTTATTTTTATCAAACATTTGAAAGATAAAATTGTTAGAGATGGCCTTTTATTGATATTTTTTTTTCTTTTCGCAGACTCCAGGCTTTAAACTGAATGAGAGGTTGATCAATGTCAATTGCCAGTATTTAGTCAAAGAAAAGAAGGTTTGCAATTTTAAAATTGTCTTTTAGTTGGACTTGAGATAATTTGAGACAGTCAATATTATTCTAAGCAATTGTAATGGCTTTTGCTGAGCTGTATTCATAGCTGTCCCTATAAATATATTATGTATAAGGGTTATGGAGTGTGGAGATTGTAAAGTGGATTCATACTTAAAGGCACCCCAGTCCCTCACAAACCCATGTGGATTTTTAGCCACCATATAATCATAATCTTTACAGTAGATCAAGGCCTCCCAAGAGCCAGTTCTAGGTGGATTAATTTACACCATATCACCATGTGTTATATGATTAAATCTAGCATTATGGTGCCTCCCTATCCCTGATGGATTCACAGGTACCATATCATCAATGTCTCTTAGAGTTAGGTTCCTTGAATTTACTGCAGCTCAGGTAATAATGGGTAGCTAGGTCTCTTTAAGAACCCACAAAAGTAAAGACAGTGAAGAAAGCAAGGAAAAAAATTACATCAGAATGCCGTATGCCAAAAAAAATCAGGTCTCTACTCCTGGTCCCCGTTGTTTGGACAAATGATGGGACCCACTTACTTTACAGGTTATCAACTCAAAATTTGAGAGGGTGCGAGTAAGGAAATCTAAACTTCTTGATAATGTAGATGAAATTGGATAGTATCTAGACCTAGGCTATTTTATCCTAGACCTAGATTAGGCAAAAAAATAGGATAAATTTCCAGGATTTAAATGTAACAAATGTAGCTGCTTTTTACTTATATGATGTCTATGTGTCCTCAGCCTTTCATAAAAATGAAAACAATGATGAAGCAAGTTGCTTATACGAGCATCAGATAAATTTTTTGTGTGTGATGTTGTAGTGTAGCCATGACAGGAGTGGCAAATTGGCATTATAGGAGATAAGTAATATCTTAATTCAGTTTTTATCTACTTCCTTGCATGCATCTGTAATCAAAATGAAAAAAAAAAATCTTTCTATTTAGTTTAAGTTAAACTTGAGTGTTCTGAACCACATGTGTTTCTTCAATTTTAGATTGATGTTTTGGAGGCATTGGTAAATGTATTGAAAGAGATGGCAGTCAGTCAAACCAGCTTGCTGAGACACTTGGTGGAAGGCTATGGTAAAAGAGTATAGCTTTCTTGGAATATTTTTTTTAAGAATGTTTTTTTTTCTTTTTTTCCTCTTTGTTAGATTTAGTTGTGCAGTAATTAGAACATTTGATTCAAATTCAGTACTCACTATTTGCCTCTTTTCTCGATGAATGCATGAACTCTTGCTATCACTATTACAGAATCATGAACTCTAGAGAGGTTGCATGGGAAGTTATAGCCTTTTAAAAATTGAAAAAAAAAAAAATACAGCAGAGCTCTTAGCAGTGGCCTTAAGTGGAGCAGGACCCTTAATCACATAGCTGCCAATTGTTTCTTTTAAAGCCCATTTGTTCTGTTTTTAGAAATTTGTAAGCATCTTGTCCTGTAAACCGTTACTTATTTAGACTGTTTACAGCAATGATTGCGTTGGTTTTATCTTCTGCAGTAGGAATTGTTTCTACATTTTAATCAAATTGGTCCCCAAGCCCCATAAAGATCTACTCGGCAGTTGGCAAGCAATATAGGCAAGGCTTAATAAAGAAGAATTTTACCCACACTCTCATTAATTACGTCCATTAAGCCCATAAACTCCACTCTTCTCCTTCATGTTTGTGAATCAACACAAACAAGTGAATGTACCCCAAGTTTGCTAGGCCTATTTCTTTATTTTTGAATGAATTTAAGTCAAGTTTTTGCTGGTTTAGGCAGTTTGAAAAAGTGCTTAGTCTGAAGATTAAGAATGTATCGAAGGTTGTTAGGAGATGGGAGGTCAAAGGTGAAAGATAAAAACAAAGGAGTGGTGGATGTGTTCGTGATTAAGGCAGGTTTTTTTGTTTGTTTTTTTTGTTGTTGAGGTAAGCAGATAATTGATGAATTTTCATAAATTTATACAATTTACTAATAATCTCACATTACTTTCTCATTTTCTTCTTTCTCTGACAAAGTCATTAAATTACTTTCAGCGGAATAATGCTTTTCTTGTTCATAATATCCTATTAATTTCTTGCAATCATTAGCATATGTCAATACGTCAATAGGGTGTTCCTATTTAAGATTTCCAAACTATGTAATCATATCCCTCTTTTTCTCTGTCTATATTCTTTATTAATAGAAAAATTAGACATCCTTGGGAAAGATCTGAGATTAATTAGAAATTTATACTCGGATCAAACTGCATCTGTAAGAATTGAAGGAGAACATAGTAATTCCTATTCTGTCAAAAAAGGTGCAAGGCAGGGATGTGGAATGTCTCTTGATCTTTTTAACCTATACAGTGAAATAATCTTAAGGAATCTTAATGATATTTCACACTTAAAAATAAATGGAGAGAATCTTAATAATTTCAGGTATGCAGATGATACAGTTTTAATTTCAGAATCTGGCAAACAACTTCAAAAACTTCTAGATACTGTAGTTTTAGAGAGTGAAAGAATGTGCCTGTCTTTGAATGTAAAGAAAACGGAATGTATGGTCATCTCAAAGAAATCCTCTAACCCCGGGTGCAATCTCGCTAGCAAAGGCAAACAAATCAAACAAGTTACAAAATTCAAATATCTAGGTCACCTGATAGCATCAGATGGCAGATGCACAAGTGAAATAAGTAAAAAAGAATAGCTATGGCCAAAGAAACATTCAAACAATGAAACCAATACTGGCGAACAGAAACATAAGAATGAAAACCAAAAAAAGGGTAATTAAAACATAATATAT
This sequence comes from Plakobranchus ocellatus, assembly GCA_019648995.1. NCBI lineage: Eukaryota > Metazoa > Mollusca > Gastropoda > Plakobranchidae > Plakobranchus > Plakobranchus ocellatus. The sequence continues at coordinate 175,480 of BLXT01001244.1, forward strand.
CAGGCCTGCCTATTTGTCCCGATTTAATCGGGGCATCCCGATTTTTGGTTCAATTCACGATTTCACGATTGAGGTGAAAATGTCCCGATTTTTCCAATTTGATCTTTTCTTTTGCCGGCAGAATCTTTTGTTTTGTCTTGAAATACTTGCGCAAGGATAATTGAGGCCTCAACGCCACCATTTCTTCCCGTTCCCTCTTGGCCGAGATATAGCCTGCCTGAGTAATAAACGCAGAACGAGAGGGCACAAATGTGTCGGTCTTACCTGTACTGACTCTGTATCTGGCACGGTCTTTTTTCTCCCGGGAGGTCCTGCCGCCGCCGCTGATTTCAATATACATGTAAATACATGTAATTCATTTTGTTTGGGCTGTTATGTTTAATTACCGTACCTCTATCCACATCATCATACAATACCTGATTATCAGTGCGACGGTTGTTTAACATTTAGCTTTCTGTTTCTCTCCAACCACTTTTGATGGTTTCTTCGTAAATCAAAGCCAGTTTTTCGATGCTTGGTTTAATAAACCAGCCTACCAATGACCTATGTTGAACTCAACAGCCGAAGGCGTTCAATCTTCCTTTGTTTACTTTAAATCATAATCGCTTCTTTCAGCATGAAAGTCACAATATAAAAAGAATTAACATGATAACAACACACATGGTGCTATATAATTATTATAATTAAAGGGGACCGATTCAAACACGTTGTAAAGTTGCAACCTGAACCAAAACGAAAACGCCGTGAACGAACATCGAAGGTCTAAAGGGATATACGAGACTGTTGAAAAATGAAAAATTATGGCACTTGGCAGTATTTAAATAAATTCATTCAAAGCACAGAACATATTTTAAGTGTCAAACATTTCTTTGACGGGTGAGAAAAAAACTACAAAATATCAGTCATTAAAGATAGACCCTATTGCAATCGTTTGATCTTTCACCTTACAATGTATATTTGAGGCAGGGGCGGGAGCCGCGGCGCCGGCATTACAACAAAAGATTTGCTAATTTTTTGTGTGTGTGTGTGTGTGTGTGTCTGTGAGAGAGAGAGAGAGAGAGCCAACAAAACTGATAGGCCTACTAAGCCATTAGCGAGATTGAGAATTGAGAAGTCTTTGATTTTTCAGCAATATGTTTTTGTTAATTACATCAAAATCGAGATTTATTTAAATAAGATAAGCTTTGCAAATATTATTGAGAGAGAGTACCAACATAGCTAACTAAAATTCAGCCTTAGGCAAGATTGAGAAGTCTTTGATTTTCAGCAATAGGTTATGTTAATTACATCAAGATCGAGACCTTTCTAGATAAGATAAGCTTAGCATACACACGTGCTTTTGGTTTTCATTTAAAGAAGCATCGCAAATCAAAGTCTAGCACGAGATTTTTGCAGCCAAGATTCTGCTAGATCTAGATCTAGGCCTACTAACAGAGTACGATAAATTGTACTCTGTTGGCCTACTAGATCAAATCTTTTGTAGATCTAATACATCATGCCAGCGGGCTAGATAAAAGGCTCAAATAAAGAGATCCTAGGGTGTCTATCGCCGGTGGGCGGTATGGATACAAATTAAGAAGCCCCCGCCATTGTTGGTTAGTGGATGGGGGGTGTTGGTTGGCACAATGGATAGCGAACCCGTATTGAGTTTTACAAGACCCGCACTGTTGCAGGTTCGAGCCCTGCTACCCGTACCCTGGCTTAACGGGGGGGTGGGCTGAAAGCTGAAATCACCCTGCTGTGGACGAACTACATGCAGATCCAAAACCAAATATTGTGTTACTGTTAGCACCGGGTCGGCAAATCATTATAAACACATACACACACACACACACACACATTCTCTCCCTCTTCTTTTTCCTTCTTCTTCCGATTATTAGGACTGAAAATCTAGATAGATTATATCTAGTTTGGACCCGGTTCTACACCCACATACTGTAAAGAATGTGTGGTTTTGAGGAAGCATTGCAATACTCATAATAGAACTTGTTGAGCAAGCTCGGCACGAGATTTTTTACATGTTTAGATAACTTTTGTATGTTGGGCATTAGGCGAGGCCTAGATCTAGGCAGTAATAACGCCCAAGTGAGTCTGATCCGAAAGAAGACATTTAAAAAATTAATGAAGTTCATGCGTTCGATCATTGTATTCTCTCTCTCTCTCTCTCTCTCTCTCTCTCTCTCACACACACCCACACATACACATCACGGATTTGAGCCCTGGCTTGGCGGAGGCTTGATATATATACATTTTTTATTTGCACTTTTTTTTTATCTGATTGTTTCCTTGATTTGCCAAGTGCTCACCAGTCAGCTTTAAACCTCTTTGGTTTCGTAAAAAATCTGATGAGTGATAAAACCATTCCCGCCAGTTTCCTTTTAAAAAATACTTTTTCAAAGGTATTTTATGAATTATCTTCTTGAAAAAGCGTACTACTTTTTTCTTTCTTTTTTCTTTTCTTTATTTTTGTTTTTGTTTTTGTTTGGACGAATTTTAGACATATGGAGGCATTTGACAAAATATGCATTTTTAGGAATGATATTTGTACTTTTAAAAAATATAATTACTATTAATAAAAGCGCAAAGGGGGAATAATCCAAGGTCAATAATACCGATAGTGTTACTATGTCCCTCTAATTTTTGTAAATGTTTGATGTGTGTGTGTTGAAAGTGTAGTGTACGCCTATAAGTACCAATATATAATAAAAATGTAGCGAATGTATGTAATTCTTTATTATGGTATGATTTTAATACCATGTGTATGTTAAGGTAGAAATGTCCCTATTTTGTGTAGCAAATCCCGATTTTTTATCCTAAGTGTCCCTAACTTGACCATTTTCAAGTAGGCAGGCCTGATATATGGTCAGTACTTTTGTATGGTAGTGAGTGTTGGACAATAAACAAAGAAACAGAAAAAAGTAGAGATGTGATTTATCAGGAGAATGATGAGGATATAATGGACAGAAAAAAAGTCTTATGAATTGGTACTAAAGACAACTAATCTTGAACAATCACTAATTAAAACCATAAGACATAGACAGCTACAGTTTTTAGGCCATATTTTCCGACACAAGGTATTAGAATACTTCATAATCAGTGGAAAGATTTAAGGCAAACGCAGTAAAGGTAGACATAGAATAACTTTTAATGAAAGTCTTACGTCATGAGCAATAGGCAAGGATAGCAACAACAACCTGATAAGATTAACTGAGAATAGGTTTGGGTCAAGGAACATGATTGCCAATGTCTGTTCCAGACAAGGTACCTGAAAAAGAAGAAGATATTCTCTATTCCTGCATGCATAAGATTATGGTAGCAAAACTCGCCCATAGTAAGGGATCTACTGGAAGGATACGACATTTTCCCAAGTTTTTTAAACCTCTTCATAGGCTCACACCAGGGAGTCTAATTTATTTTTCAAATGATGAGTTACAGAATCTAAGGCAAGACCTGCAGGAGAGAGGAATGTTTGTGCTGTCATTTTGACTTGCAGGCCTAACATGACAGCATAGTGAAGAAGGACAGGAAAAACAGAGACTCAGAGAGTGGGATATCAATAACCATTATGGCTAGTGTAGCTTAGGGTCTTTTGGGGACTACTGTAGGCTTAATTGTGTACACATTTTTTTTAACCTTGAAAATAGGAAAGAGGGGATGGGGAGGACAGAAAAGGAGGATAAAGTAATTCATGGTTGGTTGTTAAACTTTCAATGGTCTACTTGCATTTCTTCCTCTCCAGTGCTGTACTGGTAATGATAAGTCTATCAGACTAAGGTAAATGCTTGTGAAGACAACCTTGAGTTCATTTAATACCAGTGTCCAGGCCTTATTATAGTGTTACTGTCAGTCACTCGTAAATCAAAGGATTTTTTTTCATTTGCTTGAGCCATTAAGCTCCATCTAGCACCCAAAATATTTAAACAAGCCATCACTACAGCTCTTTTCTTTCTAGTTGTTTCGCAATGGGGAAAGAAAGAACCAGCCACCAGAAGAAATTCTGTCAATCCCATGGAGTAAAAAGCACTTCGGAATATATTTCTGTATCCCTGTCCCAATCCCATTCTTCTGTATAAAGGCACAAAAACTTTTGAAAGTTAAATAATTTGAATGAAAAAATTATCAATAAAGACATCACAATTTAGCCCACCAGTGCAGTTAGAATTTTTTTTTCATGAGGCTAGATTAAGAAGACAATTTATTTTTTACTTGTATTACTAATGCATGTATATAAAATGGATGTGTCCTAGTTCTCCCATGGTAGGTGGGGCTTGCTTTATCGCACGATTTTTCCCAAGGTTTAGACTCTCTTTCTTTTGAGCTCTAATGGAACTGATTTGTAGAGATTCGTTTTTGTGTCATGAAATTTCTACCGTCACTCAGGCTGAACTTATTTTTTTCTCAAGCATTATGAATCTGCTGACTGATTTTTTTAAAATTTGAAGACATTTTTATTTACTTTTTAAATCCAATTTTTAAAAGCATAAAAATTTATACTGTAAATACATACCCTTTTTTGTGTAGAGGGTTTGGACTTGAAAACGTATTTATTTATATGCACTTTCTCATCTTATTTTCTGTCTTTGCTGTACCAGTGTCTGTGGGAAACCTGAAACAAGCCTCAGAGGCAGTTCAGCAATTTGCTATGGATTATAAACAACCACCCAAAAGTATTGTAAATTTTCTTATCAAGGCCTACAGCTCCAGTAAAGATGAAGTTCCAGAAGCTCTGAACTCTATTTTATCAATAAAATCTCAGGTATGATATATATTGTTTTGCAGCATGATGTTAAATCATTGTATTCACATAAGGACATTGAACAGCATGATGGATTCTTATGAGGTACCTAAAATGAGTATAATATATTGTGCTGTAGAAGTCCCTTAAAATGAAATGGGATGTGCTTTACACTTTATTTTATTTTTTGAACCACTTTAACCCTATGCGTACGAGATGTGTTATTGTTGTATTCTTACGTGGGGGGTAACTGAGTATTTACACATTTTAAATAACAATATCAATGTAGTCTTATCGGTAAATGTGGGGGTAACTGCGTGTCCCTCATACTGTATATAGTAAAAAAAATAGCTATATACCTATCCGTACATGGGGGGGGGGTAACAAAATCACCCCATACTTTACATATTAAAAATGTTTTTTTAAAAATGGAGGGTTTCAGAAATGACCTCTGGTCAGTTCAATATTGATTTTCTGTCAATTATTATTATATTATCATATGCCAATTGAATTTTTGAAAAATACTGAAAAGCTGAAAGAAAAACTACCATTTTAAATATTAAAAAAAAATTAAAAACAAGCCTTGGGGTAACAAAATTACCGCACACATATATGGATAAGGTTATTTATGATTTTAATTTGAATGAAATTATATAAATTGGGACTTGAATCACTGATATTGCTACACACATGTTGTTTCAACTATGACTCGGAGAGTGAAGCTATTGTGTACACAAAGTTTGGATAGTATTGCTTGTGTCCACTTAATAAAACTTGAATATTTATAGAGAAAATTCTCTCTATGACTTGAGTCACTAAAGTAAAAATCACATTAGCAAAGGTTTTGAGGACATTGTTTGAAAAATAAAGAAAGAGATCTAAAATATAAATGATTAGTTTTGGTACCCATAAATATGCATTCAATAAGTCTTGATTCTAATTGAGAAAAAAAAATTGGCAGGAAATACAGATTTTTACACACCATGGGGTACTTATTTTGGTCAAACTTTTATTTTATTTACTTAGCAAAGACACACACTTCTGTCATTTTCCTTTTTCTACAAAAATCATTGTTTGAGAGCACAACATGACCTCAGTTTTCATTTAATGCATTATTCAACTGCAGCTGGAGCCTCTTTATAGCTGTAGACATAGTCATTTTTTAGGAATTTTTTTAAATAAACAGAAAGGGAAAAAATTAAAAGGGGCTGGATCAGGCATATAAAGTGTGAGAGGCTTTTGTGGTAATCTGGGCGCTCCTATCAAGATCAAAGTGGGTTTAATCCTGGATACAGTGCAAGGCAAAATAGTACTGGTAGTAAAAAATTAGCCAGGAGAGCAAAGCAATGAGTGGCAACATTCAAAAGGGGAGAGCAAAGGAAGGTGGGGTATTCAAGGAGAGGCTTAGGACCCCATGTTTACATACGTAATTAAGTAATTATGCACAGCATTATGCTTGAGCTAGATTACACCCATCTAGCTAGGCCTTTAGTATTAAGCCATAAACCTGGGTATTTAGTGCAAGAACTGAGTAAGCACATGAAGCTTTACTTATTGTATCTCAAACTATTCTGTGTCTCATCTTTCAAAATGTGCATGTATTTTTTTATGATTGAGGCAATCCTATATTCAATGAGACCTGAGGTTCAAAGAAAACATAAAACCAGGCCCAAATATCTCCTTATATTGAAGTCTCACTATAATGGGCCTCGTGAAAGTTGTGCAAGGGCTGAAAAAGGTCAATGGAGCTTCAGTTTCTTTGTTCTTTGTTGAGTATATATTTGCAACCTTAAAGATCAGATGGTCCTAGTATGTATGTGTGTGCCCACATGTAAATCTGATGTTTATTAAGGCAATTTGATATCTAGGATACCTCCAAAATTTCAAAAAACAAAATTGTGAAAATGTCCCTTTTCTTGCAATTTTTGTCTCATCTATCACAGAGTGATCAGCCTGAGAGTGATTCTCAGCCATCAGACTCGGATGTTACCTCAGCAGAAGACATTGAAGCTACTGGACATGCTGACATGTTACCTAAGTCATAGTGTCTCTGAGGATGCTGTAAGATTTAGCTGTTTATTTTTGTGTATGCCCATTTGATGTTCTAATTTGATACAAATTTTTTTGCGGTGGAAAAAGTGATAGACAAAGTTAAAATTTTTGCTTTTCGACACCGCAGGGTTTCATTTTATTTCAAATGTATGGAAGAACAGTTTCAGATGATCTGTAACAAACTGAAGAGCATTATCATCAGTGTTAAGCCCTCTCTTCATTTGGTCGCTAGAGATATGTAGTGTTAGCATACATATATAGGTGCATTAGTGAAATTCTCAAATTTTTACATGTACATGTAATTTATGTGATAATGTTATTTGTTAAGGAGAGTCTGGCATAGGTTGATATTACTTAATTGTTAAAAATTACCTATGTTGGGTGCTCTTCAGAATTAATAAAACCTTCTAACTTTTACTTTGAAGATGAGGCCCTGAGATAAAGAGGAGAAAGGTCCCTTAGATGCAGACTTGCCAACTTTCCGTTTAGGCAGTGAAAAGTTCTGGGGTCGCCCATAAATTCCGTTTTCTGGGCTGCTTTGCTAAAATCCTGTTCAGTTGTCCCGATGGACAATGGTAAGAAAAAAAAATTATCTCGTTTTATCCTTTTGCTCCATCCGATATCAAACAACGTGCACTCATTACCTTGTTCAGAGTCTCTCTCTCTCTCTCTCGATCTAGGCAATGTCAAGATCCAGGACTATTTGTATATTCGTCAAACTTTTAATTCTGTTTCTTCATGTATAATTTGATAATGGTTCTAGAGATCAAATTTAGACTTTAGTCTAGGCTTAGGCCCACACAGACTCGTATTCTAAACCTACATGATTTGCATAGCTTTGTGTAATTTTAAATAGAGCAATGGGAAACTCATAGAATACAAAGTTTTAAATACTCCAAACAGCAGTATGGATTACTCTTAGATTTGTATGTTCTTGTGGTCATAAACCCATCTTTGTGCCATTGATGCTTGTAGCCAGTGCATAGGGATGAAGTAACATGAAAGGAGTGACCCCCGTCTCAGATTTAGTTTTTCTTTCTATGCTCGCAATAATCTGATGGTAGGGATGCAGACGCCATCAAACTTCTTCTAATATTCTATATTTATGCCTTTCTTGTTATTTCATTCTTTGTTGTTTTCCCTTCCATTTGGCCGGACATTGGACTAAATAATTGCATCAGAAAAGTCAACCAGGTAGATCTACAACTGATCAAGGCTAGATTGCCGGGATCTTCATACTTCACCGAGTCCTCAGTCAAGATAATGACATGTATTTTGGCAATTTATAAGTGTGGAGGGATTTGTTGATAATGGTTCTATGCGGTGTGTGTGGTGTGTTTGGGGGGAAAGGGGTGGGCCAGGCCTAATTTGCGATCGTTTTTGTTCAGGAGGCCAAGGACTTTCTCTAGACCACTTTGAGAAGGTTCTATAAAATAAGGCCTGAAATGTATTGCCGCCATAGGATTCATCACCCTTCAGGCAAAAATTGTTGATAGGAGTGATATCACAAGTACAATTCCAAGATACTTCGGCATAGCTCCATTCATTGTTCAATATAAATAATTAGAATAGTTTGGAAAAACAAATACAATGATCCATCATTTTCAAACTTTGAGATAGTAAAATCATTGCTCACGAACAAAATGTTGACATTATGTCAATAAACGTTCATGATGATGTAATTTAGGGATTTAAAACTTGAATGATCTTAATAGCGCACATGTCAGGTCTAGAATTAGATCTAGATCTAGATTCTACGCTTCTTTGGTTCAATACATTTTATTGTGTTCACCAAACAGTGGAAAGGTAGGGATTATAAAAAGAGGCAGAATGTTTAATTGCACATAGTGGAAAGCTACATTTATCAAGCAAGCCAATATTCAAATTTGATTCAGTCAGATAGCACTATAGGCCCCTATTTCAATGTTTAGTTCTATTTTAGTAAAATTTAGACAAGATTAAAGCCAAGGTTTCTTACTAAGTTAAAGCTTGTGATAATCAGAACATCAATTTGAGTATATTGATGCAATATTTATTAATAGAATACCAACGGAAACCATGTCAGAAAAGTATGATGCCTTAGGCCTTCAATATGATGTTCTAATTTTGACTGATTTAATTTGATGTGTTTATTTTGACTGCATTGTATAGTTCATATACCTTTCTCCTTCAATATTAATATCAATAAGTCATATTTGCGATGAATCCCACCAAAATCTAGACTAGTGTTTTCTTTTTATTTAATATACAATGGGTCATAATTTTAGGCCTTACTAGGATTCTTTATTCCTGTCTCATACAGGTTTATTTTTTTTTTTGTGTAACCTTTTATTGTGTGATCTAGATTTTGAGTTTTATAGTGCACCTTAAAAAAAATTATCATCCAGGCCCTAAACCCGCAGGTCTTTAAAGCTTGATAAATGGTGATATTATTGGACCAATGGCAGTGAGTAGGCAGATACTTTTTTGCATCTTTTAGAGTTGAAAATTNTAATTGGCCTCTGATGGTATACTTTATGTTATGTGATGTCTATGGTTGAATAAGTTATTAAGGTGTAATATGGTTTATCCATGTGCATTTTATTATACTGGCATATTCTTGTGAGTAGAGGCAAATATTCCTGTGAACACAATTTGGGGTTGAAAGGTCTGTAGATATATTGTAACTGTAAGAATTTTTAGACCAGACCAAAGCATTTTTCCCCCTCCAGCTTTGACTTTTGATATGGACAAAGTATTATTTTAATACCGGTACTCCCTTTCTTAAAGCTATGCTTGTATGCTTTTGTTTGTGTAACTGTAAGTATTGGTTTTTTTTTTATCACCTTTGAAATACCATTTCCGTTCATGAAGCTATTTTTTAAACATCATATTTTTTTAACTGAATTTTGTAGGTTGAATGTTTTTGTAAAGAATCGAGATTAAAAAAAAAAACAACTTCTATGTGAGTTTTAAAAAAATGCTCTTTTTTTTTTTTTTAAATTTATTTATAATGCGATTGATCTATAATATTATTACTGCAAATGTTATCCAGTCATTAAATATAAAATTGACATGTCAAATTCTGATTGGTCATTTCAGTGGAGTCTGCTTGATTCAAAGTGCTCATTTATTTGCCTACTTATATTGAAAATTTGAAAAAAGAATACATAAGACATAGGCCGAGTAACATTATGTAACAAATTCTAAAACTGCAACATAATCATAATTGTTATATTATTGATTTATCTCCCTTTTGACCTTATGAGTGAGAAGAAAGTTCCACAAGTGGAACTACATTACAAGTGGAAATAGTTAGATGTGAAGTATTTATAAAAACATTTATTATTTCTATGAATGTTTACAATTTTTTCAGTTAAGTGTCATTTTTTAGTAATTAGAAACAAAAAAAATTACAAATAATATATTCTAGAACAAAGAAGATGTTACTGAGTTATGTCATCAACATAAGCTAAAAATACTGGTGAATCAAACTCCTCCACTTATTCGAGACTTTCCGGAAATCCCTAGATCCAAAAGGGTAAACAAAGCTAAAACTAAAATAGCAATACTAAGCTAAAAATAGGTGTAATCTAGGCCTACTCAAAATCTGACCAAGCATAACAAATAAGCAAGGCCAGAACACATTATAATCCATTTTGAGTCTAGATCAGAAATCTGGACTCAGTTCACACTCGCAGCAACCATTTGTCATGTAGGTATTTCTCAAATATGAGATTTTGATATTATTGCAAAGGCCTTTTAATTCACTCTCAAACAGTGAAAGAATTTTAGCTCTATCACATCCCTAGGCACGGTTATGCCTGTTTAAAATAATCAAAGTAGAGGGGAACAAGATTGTTAAGTTTTTAGAAAATTGCATTTGAAGATTTTTTTTTCAATATCATCTCCATATAAGCTGATTGTTCACAAAATATTGTTTATGCAAACACTGAAACAGTAGTTTAGGAAAAAAAGACTTGGATTTTTATTCATTTGTCTATACTTGCCACAGTGCGGCTTGTCAAAAGAGAAAAATGGTTTTCCTTAAGTTTTTATGATCTATTTTCTTATGAACCAACATTCTTTGATAATGTGTTGGCAAGGTTGGCAGTATTTTTAATGTATGTCAGGTCTCTACCCATTCATAATAAAAAAAAGTTGCCATTTTTCTTCTTACGTATCTTAGGTTTTTCTCACAATACTTGTCTTACACTGTGTTTAGGTTTTAAACATCAACAGTTCTTCAAACTCAAATGTTTCTTTATAGTAAGGGGTGCCCTCTTTCCCTTTCAATAGTGCATTTCTGATAACTGCAACTTAGCAGTCAATTTCTGAGTGCACTTTAAATTTAAATTTCATCTTTGCCAAGGTCCCCCCAGTATTTTTTCACAATTGAGTTATGAAGAACAGCTATGCACATTTTATGGATAAAGATAATGTCTCAATGGCATTTTAATTACAAAAAGGAATTCATGCAAAAAGAAAACTGACACAGAGACACAGTCCAGTCCACATTTGATATTCGCTCATTCAATCTTTCTGATAGTGATTTATCAAAGATATTTTCTAACAACAGATTTTCCCTCTCACTGTCTTATATTTAAAAAAAAATACATGTAATTTGAATTTTCAGGAAGCCACATTGAAAAGTCATAATTGTGGCAAGCATTATTGACATGGATTCCACCCACCTAAGAAACATCCTAGACATTTTATTTTTAGGGTGGAAAGTGTTTAGAATAAAAAGAAGTTTTAGTAGAGGTATTATAAATAATTTGTTTTCTTGTTTAATTTTTAAAGTACAGGTTATAGACTTCAAAAATTACTTATATAGTAGAAGAATGGTTATGGTCATGATGTGAAACAAAAGTAGACAAAAATATTTATAACTTTTCACCCAAGTAAAAGAAGAGCCTGGGCTGCCATTATTTGGGTGGAATCCACCTTTGCTTTCAGTTCTTTCTCAAATTGTTTATCCAGTTCTGCTGTTCTGGCTCAGTACAGTGAAGTGTAGGGTTCTGAACTGCCAGAGTGTATGAATCAATATGTTGATTCATATTTTTTAAGTGGTCAAAAACACGAATTTGTGTGTGTGGCACATGGAGGCAAAGAATAACAAAAGAATAAAGCGGGTGCAAAATTGACCAGCTTAGGCCTAATCTTGTGCAATTGGATTGGGAGGAGAAGGATGTGATTGGTCTCTAATATTGATTGTCTTAATTTAACTTCATCATAATTGAAAGTAAGCAATCATTCGTCACCAGTTAAGTACCGTAGGGCACACACTATAATACAGTATGAGGCAGGATGCAGGATTTAGAGAGATGTATTGTCTTTGAGGGAGTGCTGTAAAGATAAGAACCAATTTACACAAACCCAAAACTTAAGTGACTCTGCTTTCATTACAGTTTTAAATCTAAGATTACAAATGTATTTAAGATCTTTGTGTCAAAACAAATATTGTGCAATACATTATTACCACCCAATAAAAACAGCTCACTTTAAGTTTTAGTCAAATATGCTTTTTATGACAGTGTTCCCTGAAAAATTGAATTGTGCATAAATTGAGTTAATGCACTGTACTCTCACCCAACCGCTTCAAAATTATATGAATAACGTTGTATTTAGTTACCCTGTACATTTCTAGTATAACTGGTTCCTTTTTTAATCTTTGTTCATAAAAGAAAAACAGCATCATTTTCTTTAAAGAGAAATAGTTTTCATGATTTGCTTTCTCTCTTTCTCTTTCCGCAGTCCCTTTCTTGAGCTCTCATTCTTCCCTAGTATGTGGTTTTTCTAATTCTTTACCTCTACTCTAGGGAAAAAAAAAGTTGTACGGAAGAAAAGATTTTTACGATTGCAAGCACAAAAAAATAGTTTCATTATTGTAAACATCACAAATACATGTACTAAAGTTCTTTATGTAGAAAATGTACATAAACTTGTACAAATTTGCATGTGACTTAAGTCTATAATGCCAATTAACAGGAAATGCCCAATGTAATTGCACATGAAATAAAATAGTCTCACAATTTCTCAAATACAAATTAACCATATGACGATATGTTTCGGTCTCAGTTTAATCTTTTGCTTATTTGCCTTCAATGAAACAAACGATAATAATTCATGCAAAAACTGAAATAAAACAAAAAACAAACAAAAATGATGATAATAATGGGTACACAAGAACAGGGACAGAGTTTCATATTTGTTATGTGGACTTTATTATTGACTCTACAGAAAATGCACAGCAGACGCAATATACAGGCTCTCAACATTTAACATTATCTGATCTCTGTTCAGCAGCACCAGTCCCCTCTGCCAAGCATGGAAGAAGCTAAAACATTTTTGTTGGTTATTTTATTGCAGTAGATTTGCAAGAACTTAAGGGAAAATAATCTATTTACAGTAATTTAGATTCTACAAGTGTATTATGATATTCTGATTAAATGGAGTATAAAATTAAAATAAATATATTGTTTAAATTAAAACCTTCAATTCCAAATTCATTTCTCTATTATAATAAATCACAGTTGATAGCTTTAGCTTCCACTATCAAAGGTGGAGTGACTTGCCATAGGGAAAGATATTTTATTTTTAAGGAAAAATCACTGTACATTGTTTAAAATAAAAAGATTAACTATGAGGAATGGGTTTGACAGGAAAGCACCAAATGATAAAGATGGGATCAGGAAACACACATGAAAAAAAAAGGCTTTATAATATTTTTACATACAACACACCTTAATACTAGCAACAAAGTGCTGAGCAAACTTTAGATTCCATTATTTTCTAATAATTTTTCAAAAAGTTTTTGAAATAGTAATTAAGAACTCTATTCAGAATTCAAAGTAAGATGTATCCACAGGAAATAAGGCATCCATCAGAAGTTCGCCAAGGCATCTGCTGTAGAATTCACTTAAGTCGAACTTGCATAACATTGACTTGTTTAAAATATATCATTTACTTTTGGGACCTTTAAAATATGTCATTTCTTTACTGTAATGATATTTGCAATAAAAATGTAAGGATAATGGTCAAAGTATAATGGAAGCAACACTGATTCTGGTAGCTGACGTTTAAGACGTGTGTCTTGCAGTAACTATACTTCGCCCAAGAACAAGCAGGCCTATTGGAGTATTTCGTGGCCTAACAAGTTCCAGAGTCTGGAACAGGCCTAGTGACTCACACAGCAGTGGTAGGTAGAATTATGGTCAGTAATTGCATACACTCTTCAATCTAACACTCGGAGTGACTGTCTTACCATCAAATTGTAAGATACTTAGCAAACCTTTGACGCTTGGTATATTTTCACACCAAAGATACTCATGTATAATGTTTACTAACATATTGGTGATTGTGAAGTTGGACTCGCAAATATTGCCTAAAAAACACTTTGACCCTGAGTCATTGTTAACAATACCTTAATGACAATGACTTAAATCATTGATGAACTAAATATATATAAGTATAGAAACTGCAAAAACAGTCTAATCATATCAGGTCACCTTTTATCAATACATGTATTCTGTTGACATCCCAAAATGGTCAAATTAATCAATTTTGAAACAGAAAAAAGTTTAGCCCATCAATTTTAATTACATTATTTGGAGAAATTGTTAATTTTCTCAGTCTGGCCCACAGATTTATTTTAGGAGTTTACAAAAATCCGACTTTTTTAAAATTCACTCACAACCATTTTATTATTTTGATCTCAAAATGTCCAAGAACATTATAAGAGCAAGACACCTGAAAAAAAATTAAATACACCATATACATAGTTAAGTTATGGTCCCTTATACAAGAACATTTTTACCAAGGATAATGTCCATGAAAGAAAGAAAAAAAAAAAAAAAGGAAACAAACCATAAAACATGTACAGTTAACATACTAGTTGAACTTAGTCTTAAGTATCATTGTTCCT
>BLXT01001244.1:204815-218951 GCA_019648995.1 Plakobranchus ocellatus
AAGTACATGTCACCAAAGCCGGATCCCAAAACAGCAACCAACAGTAGAATCGACAATGAGTCTAGCTCAAAAAGCCTGAGAGGCCAACGCACCATCTAACCTGACAAAAGCTGCTGAAATAGAGCTGGCAGTGACCGTACTTTGTCATAGCGCTATACGAACAGTCGATCATTTCAACAGTTTTCTCCAAAAATACGGTGAAAACAGCACCATCAGTAAAGTAAAATTGCACCGTACCAAGTGTGCAGCTGTTATAAAGAATATCGTTGCCCCATCATTCAAGGCAGAGATGCTTGATGAGTTAAGAGACAAACCGTTCACATTACTGATAGATGAGTCCACTGATGTTGGAACCACAAAACTTTTATGTGTATGTGTAAGATATGTGAGTCTCAAAAAGAAGGAAATATGTACATCATTTTTTGGCCTTCTTTCAGTTATAGACACAACCTCAGAAGTCCTCTTCAACACAATTCGTGATGAGCTTACTGCTTGTGGCATCTCTCTTTCCAACTGTATAGGCTTTGCTTCAGATAACGCTTCAGCCATGATAGGTGAAAAAAACTCAATATGGTCCCAGTTAAGAGAAGCATCCCCCAACTGCATTCAAATGAGGTACTTATGCCACTCTTTAGCATTGTCAATACAGCATGCCTTTGGAAAGTTACCCTCCAACATAGGGTTCCTCTTGTCAGAGATTCCGGGATGGTTTAGTAATAGTAACCAGAGGCGGGATGCTTATGTTTCACTGTTCAATGTAATGAACGAAGCTGGAGATGTCGAACTTACAAGACCAGTAGATTCATTGCCATTTGAAAAACTCTCAGCGACTCGCTGGCTTGTAAGAGGCAAAGTTTTGTACAGCATTCTTACCCACTGGGAAAAACTCAAGGCTTACTTTGCTTGTACAGAATTAGCACAAAGTCGAGCAGATGCAAGATACAAAGCCAGGATGATAAAAGAGATGCTAAATGACAAAAACAATTTCTTATATATTGTTTCTGCTACACCAATAGTTCAAGAATTTGAACGTGTAAACGCATTATTTCAAAAAACCAAAGAAGACCCACACACACTTACAACAGAACTTGTAATTCACCAGCGAAGTCTTCATGCTCGTCTTTTTCACCCAGATGGCAGTGAAAAGTCAATGGAATCAATTGAATTTGGAGCTAAGTTCCAGCAAGAAAATTAAGAATAGCCCCTCCAAAGATGAAGTAAGATTCAGATGTAAGGACATGTTAGTGGAAGTCCTCAACCAGGTCAACAAACATATCCCACCTGCTAAAGATGTTTTCAAGAATTTAAGTTACCTAAACCCAGCTTGTGTTTTGAGCCAAACTTCCAAAGCTAATGTTGTTGACTTACCATTCCAACACCTGATAACTTCAGCTATAGAAGAACAATACAGAAAAGTGAACTTTGTAAATTGGCTTGAGGAAAAAGCATTCCAAAAAACCGGCATTCCACAAGACTCAGAACAATTTTGGTTTGGGGTTCTGGGGCATCCATCATTTAAGGACATTTCGACCTACGCTCTTACTTGCCTTGCAACCCCAGTAAGCAATGCCGTCGTAGAAAGAGTGTTCTCTCTTGTTAATGCTGTGAAAACAAAACCCAGAAACAGACTACAAACAGACTTACTGGATGCAATCGTTCGGATTCGTTCCAATCTTATCTTGAATGGTAAATGTTGCCAAGATTTTTCTGCCTCAGCAGCAATGATTTCAGCTCATACAAGTGAGAATTTGTACATGTCCCAATCTCAACAAAACGTTTTGGTTCCATCTACTTCTGCATCAGAACCAGAGCTGCTCTCTTCCTCGCAACAAGACTGCACTGAAGATGAAGATGCAGCATTGTTGTTGCTTGACATCTAATAAACACTGACAAACTTGTAAATAGTCTGTACATAGCTGATTCAGTAAAAGGCCTATCTGGAGATCAAGAAGATCAAGGTAAGTTTTATTTATAAATTGACATGTTGATGAGATTACTATGAACGTTTATAAATATTGCAATGGAAACTAAGTTGCTGCAGCTGTTGTACTTGAGGAACACCTGAAAAAGTAAGCAATTTTTTTTTAAATAGCTAAATTATGACATTATTACATTTGACCTCCATTTTGGCCTCCAAACATAAAATGTTTGGCCTCCACTTATTTTTTGATCTGGCAACCCTGGTTTGTAGTCAAAGCGAGAGACTAAAAGGCAAATGAAAAATCCAAATGTGGCACGAAGACGACGGTGATGGAACGGCATACACAATTTCCTAAAGAAATGCATGTATCAGGGTGAAAACTGTTTTGCGATACTTGCAATTTAGTTCTTGACCAAATGAGGAAGTCAAGTGTGTCCTCGTATTTGGGCTCCAGAGAGCATAAATTGAAAAGGGAACTGGCAGAAAAAGCTTGTATTAACAGTGTCCGAGCAATGTTCCCTCAACCATTGCCAGCCAAAATAATTAGATCTAGTTAGATTCTAGGTGTTAACCTAAAGTAAAATCCTAAAGGGAAGAAATGGTGAAAGCTCTAGACTAAATTAATGTCTAGAAGGGCTACAGCCACTAATTTTTTTTTTTTTTTTTTTTTTTTGAGGACCTCTATGTTGACTGACTTACCATTGCATTTAATCTCTAAAGGCAGGCGCTTCGGTGGTCTAATGTTATGGTGCTGGCTACATGTACTGTTTGAGCAACTGAAGTTCGATCCCCATCGTTGGGGGATTTGGAGGGGTTAGAGATTTACTCTTGACACTTTGGAATTTGGAGAGTATTCATAAAGTCTGATACCGCCACCAGATTGGTGGGGGAGCACACTCTTCTGTAAAGAGTCACGCAGTCATTCCCTAGTTTAATAGGATGACTTCACCCGAGTTATAACTGCTCATGGTGCCCCTCCAAACGAGTTGTGTGGCATTCCTGGATTGGGATTGATGCCAGATCAGGAGATCAGAAGTTACATCCAAAACTGAGTCCACCTGCTTTGAAATCCTCACCCACAGAGGCCATCAACATAGAATATTTGTTGGGACTCTGCCTTTGCGGCAGTTCCAAATCTTGTCGGTTGCGAAAGTCTTTATATTTATGCCACCGTTAGCTCTGCCGATGCTGAGAGGAGCTTTTCGTTATACAACATTGTGTTGTCTAAGAGGCGACGGAATCTATCGGAGAGCTCATTGAAACGGCATAATGTATACTATACAGATTATTTTTTTTTAATAAATACTTTTTGTTACAAAATACCTGTGTTTGTTGTTGCTTATATATCTATATATAAATATATATAGGTATGTGTATATGTATGGGTGTGTGCGTGCTATGTATGGGTGTGTGCGTGCGTGCATGTTTTTGAAATACAATGTCCAAAAAAATACGGCCATGCCCTTGGTGTTTTCTTCATAAATTACCCTAAAGTGTATTATCTATTACCCTTCAGTTTAATGGATAGGTCTGAAAATAATTTAAAAAACGAAAAGGAATTTATCGGCATTAATGATCGTTTCTTTGTGAAATTAAGAAAAAAACCCAACTTTACTGTAAATGTCAAAATAACCAAAACAGCATTGCTTATTACAGTTTATCATGCTAGTGCAAGAAGTATTTATCTGCACTTATATGACAAACTGCAAATGGCTCTTTTTAACACGTTTGTTCAAAAGTGATTCTGTACATTTTGTTAATTCTTTTTTTTTTTAGGTAGAAGCCAAATCACACAGCTCGTGTTAATGAGCAAACAAAAGCATATGTAGTAAGATTTTTTTTATATTTCGTGTAAAATTTTAAAAGTTACGCGCTTTTTTTTTATTGCGATTTTCTTAAAAAAAAACGACTATAACTATGAATAGACAATTCTTGTGTTGAGCCGTCGATAGAAGCACCAATACCGCACTGCTAGAAAAAATGGGCTCTCTAAATATGCCCCACAAGCTCTACCAGCGCCATTCGTAATGGCTTGGGCAGGTACACCAGATGGATGCGGTCACATGGTAAAGAAATTAATACAGGGTGAAATGGCCTTTGGAGCAATTAAATAGGTCGCCCAGCTTTGCAATTTTCTTGAACGACTGTAAGTGTGTTTTGACACTGACAGGTATTTACCCAAAAACATGGAGTTCGTTCTCTAGATGACCATACTGTTTGGAGATACAAAGTGAGGGAAAGAGGCCGAAGAAAACAAGAATGAGAAGAAAAGAAAGGTTGCTAAACCTGGCTCCAAATCCATGTTTTAGCTAGTGTGTAGCTATCTCGATTGAGATTTTCATGCAAGGAACTGGCTGCTCAGCGAAAGAGACAATGCCATAAAGCATGCAATCTATAGTCACAGAATGCCTACTTCCATTACTACTACTTCTACTGCTGCTTCTGGTGCTGTTGTAATATTTTTTCCCAAAGGTCTTACAAGGCTTAAACAAAAATAGGCAACACTTATTGGAAATTACATCAATACATATGTAGTTTGCCACAATAAGCACTATTTTATGCCAATGCCTCTTTGCTTTGGAAACAACGGAAAATGTCTTTCTCCTTATAACTTGAAATTGATTTCAAACGTTTGAACCATTGTGTCAACAAGAAACCAATGACTATTCTTTTTTAAACAAATTCTGATACAATAGCTCATGTTTCCACAAATGAAAGGAATGATTTTCGCACTGGGAACCACTTCCTAGTACTGTGCCTTTTGGTTGAGGGGAAAATTTATTATCAAAGTTGGATGGAACTGAAAAATATTAGCGTGTCCTCCCTGATATGACTGTCTTTTTACGACATGATGGCTACTAAAAGATTTTATCAACATTCTATATCCCTATAATAGTGGTCCGCCATTGTAAAAATCTCTGCGATATAAAGAACATGTTTAAAAAAATACAATTCCAAATTTTTTTTTGTCTAACATGACATATTGTTTAAAACAAGTTTAATTTTAAAGTCTATCTGATAACGGAAGAAAACTTGAGAAATTTCATTTTTCTTTTGATACATATCGGTAAAGCGTGTTTTATTTTCTGTCCACAGTTATCTTCAACGCCTGATTTACTCATCTCAAACTCTCTTAGTAGGACATGAGAAAGTCAAGTAATTTCTTTCGATTTTGTTACTGCTGCTGTCGATGGCGATAATTGTGATTGTGCACACTATATGATGTTTTACAAAGGAAACAATATGTTGATTACAATGATCCTTGATGTGATAAATCAAACAATGTTATCTCTGAGAACATGAGTAATCAAAACAAAAAAAAAATGGTGAGCCTTAAAACCTGATGTCATTTTTTCTTCAAACCTAAACATCATGGCTTTGGACATTATTTATTTACTGGGCTAACCATCAAATATACAACTAGACAGGTTTAAAAACTGACCATTTAAAACAAGGCAAGGTGAGGGAGCTAACATAGCATAAATGCTTTCTAAAGTTGTTTTTTTTTTACTCTAAAGTGACTGCAAGATCATAGACAAACAGTTTCAAACATGTCTTTACACATATTAATACATGTACAATTTACATAATGTATACTATACAGATATATCAACTGTTACAATGCAATTCACCACTAAAGTATTTAAAAGTTTCATATATCCACAATTGATGAAAGACTTTTGATAACACACTCCTGCTCCCACAATTTTTGTCCTTTCATCAGCTTTTGTACATCTTGCTCTGGCCCCTTACCTTTGCCTCTTTCATAACATGTTATTTGGTACAAGAAGCAGCTAAACAGCTACCTTGACATTCTCAAATGAACATACAGAGAATCATATCCAAAAACATCCATTGAGATCCAAAAGCATGATAAACTTGTGCCACTTAGTTCTATAAAATACTTATATACTGCATGACTTCTAAAAGAAGCCACAACTCCTTAAACAACTATACCTAGCACTTAGAACTAGATTTAATTTTTTATGCCATCTATTATTAAGATTTTGTAAAGTTTTTTTTTTTTTTTTTTTCTCTTTCTGTCTTTCTTTTTTTTTTTTTACACAGAAACATACCAATAAATCAAGGAAGAAAAGTTCAGATCAAAGGAAAATTTATACATCTTTGGGATCGAGTAACCGAATATTAGATGATCCTGATCTGTTATGCATTGCCTTTTGAAGTTCATATGTTTTTGCTCGCTCCAATGCTAAATGATATCTGCAATATCCCCTGAAATTGAAATGATAGAGCATAAACACTATCAGATGAAACTGAGTGAACTGTTTGACATCATTTAAGTTTTTCTATACTTTTTTGTGACCATAAGCAAGGTACTTTTTATTGAAGCAAAAGTAGTTTGAGATAAGTGATATTTGAATTGTCCCTACAAAATTAGTGGTTCTTTGGGAATTACCCAGCAGGTCTAACTAAGCAAAATATCTTAAAACGGTTGAAGATATGATTTTTTTTAACAAAAAATTTTTTGTCCACTACAAACGGTCATATCTAGGAGTCTTGCAAAGAAATTTGTTTTCAACATAATTTAGATTACATTTGTCTATTGTCCTATATACTTTGTATGAACAGGTCTTATTTGGTAAGCAAGATAAAAATACACATTTATTTAGTTGTTTTATTTTTTCTAAATCAAAATTATCCTAATGTAGTCCAAAACATATATAATTACCTAAGCAATTATTTTCACTTGAAACAGTAAATTTATCTTAGTACGATATTGATAATTGCCCACATCAGAGATATCTGAAACATCAGAAATAACAGTTTTCCACAAATATGCATTGTAAGTTCCTTTTTTCTTCTGTATAGTGTTTCTTTCTTTTTTTTTAAAAAATTTTATTTAAATGCTTCTCATCTTGGCAAAAGATCAAAAAGTATATGTGAAGTGCTTACAATTCAAAATATAACTCAAGTCTTATAGGATTAATCAATTTTCTGAAATGAGTAAAATGCAAACATATAACTCATTTGGACTGGTTTCAAGATCAGTGTGAAGAATGAAATGGTAAATGCTGAATAAACCAAAAAGGGCTCAATGTCATCATTTATTTAGGCTTACAGTACACAGCTCCTCTTAGTGGTTTAAAATGTCCAATACATTTAGTAAGACAAATAAGCTAAAGTACATGTTCTACTTGTAGTTCAATGGAAGAGTCTTTAAGTTTCTAATGTGCTGCTTTTAGAAAGTTTTGACGGGAAAATTTTAAAATATTGCCGTGAATAAAATGATGAAAAAAAAAATATGTCACCAGGACCTACATTCAGTTGCTACAAACTGCCTCATTAACATATTATTAATAAAGCTAATGTAACATGCTCATACAAAATGAGTCATTTATTTTGGCAATTGCTCAGCTCAGACTTAAAGCAAAACCCAACAAAACCAGAGGGAGATACAAAAGTTTTTTTGTGGATTTCTTCTTCTTTGCATTCTCACAATGCCGGCTGATAATAAAGACCTGACCCTCACAGCTTGCCACAAGTCTATACATTTGATATATCAATTATTACTAGCCAGCATCGAAGTTAGAAGTTGATAGGGATCCTGTTTTTAATAAGATGGGTGATTCTCACTCTATCAAGCTCTGACTGTTGCTTTGATTTGAGTTTTGGCCTCTTCAAGGGACATTTCTGTGTCTATTAGTTGCCTCTTTTTTGTCCACAGTTCCCAGGTACCCATTGAGGAATATTTCTTGCTGTTAGTTGGGCTGTCTGCCAGGAACGTGGTGAGCATTGGGCTGAAGAGCTATTTGTGACTATTGAGGCCCCATAGAACAGATATGGCTTCAATGAGGAAGACTACTTTAATTGATGAGGGTGCACGAGTATTTTTAAGAATCAGGGCTGACTGTTACAATATAGAGCAATTGCTTCTGCTTTGAAGTTTGAGCAGTGCACTTCTGTAAGGAATGAGTATGTTTTCTTTGTGCCATTCGGTCATTCAATAAGTATTGTGAATTTCAGAAGAGTAAGCATTTCCAATTCACATAATTGGTTTTTTTTAATACCTACAATTGTTTAGCAAGCATTGACAATTCATAGTTTTTTTTTTTTGTTTTTTTTTTCAATATCTTCAATTGTTTACAAGCATTTTGCTGTATCTCTTCTTGGGCAATTCCCATCAAATAACTCATTATTTAAAAAATAAATAAGTAAGTAAATAAAATAAAATTCATTTAAAAAAAATACCATAATTTTCAGAATTGTAATATGTATAGACAAAACTCACCATGTTCCAATCATTACAGCTATATAACTAGCCATTCCAACATTTGTTGATTTCGATACATTACCTGTTGATAGATATTACATTTATAAAAACAAAATTAATGCGATGAAAAAGAAAAAAGATCTTTGATAGTAGATGCAATGCAGTCCACATTAAACTGACCTGCTTATATATATATATAAAAAATAATATATTTTTTATCTATGGATATCACTATTTTGATGAGATCTGTCAACTAATAAAATTACAAAAGAATTGCCTGGCTGCTGATAATGTCTTAAAAAATTAATTATCCTTTGGGAACAAAGTATTGTTAGTACAAATTACACTCTTTTAAAACTCCAAAAATTAAAGTATTTTGGTCAAAACTATAGATGTACACTGGTTTTATGAAGTTAATGAAACCAATGTTATGTGATAGTTTACCAAACAAATGAGGTTCAGAATGAGATGGAAATCAACCTATGCAGGTATAAGAGAGATAAGATGGAACAGATTACTCAAGAAAAATGGATGAAGAAGTCTCTCTGTTACACATTTTAATGCATCAGAGCTCATACTCAAGAATTTTTTTTAAATTTGATAAAATCTTTCCTTGCAGAAGATGAAAGCTGAATATGAAAAAAAAAAAGGCAACTTTCTGCTCAGAATAAGATTTGGATTTCCAACACTTTTTGGAAAAAATGAACCTATACAGCTGATCGAGTTACTTAGAAGATATGCAAAATGATCTCAATAAATTTCTTTGAGAAACCATCTGAGTTACACCAGTAGTGCCATTCCATAATTTTAATTGAAGGAATAAATATAATATACATTTATACCTTAAACTTACTTGTGATAAAATATGATTTTCACGTGTAAAAATGTTGAATTTAGCTAAGATATTGTGAGAATTTAATTTTCAACTGTTTCATTTAGTAACAGGAAAGAAAAAGCATAATTGAGTGTAAGTGCTTTTTGACTCATTTATTTTATATATATAAAACACATTTTACATTAAACATTTCCACAAACTACGCACATTTGTCAGCCTCACCACAATTTGTTAAAAAAATGGCTTAGTTCACAGGATAAACTCAATACAGATACTTCTAGCATCCAAATGGTATGATAACAAAAAAAAAAAAATCCCAAAAAAAGCGAATGTGCTGCATTGCGAAGGCAGAATATAGGTCCTTTAAAATAATGTAAGAAAATGTGTGTTACAAAAGAGCAATAAATATGTGTAATTAAACTTCATTATTTTATTGAACTTAAGGCCAATCTTCTCCCATTTCTGGAATTCAGTTTTAATTGATTATACACTATATCAGAGCTGCCAACTTGAAGAATTTATATCCAGTATTTTACAGCCCTTATTTCAGTGGTAGTGATTACATTAATTGACAAAGACATGGCTGTCCTTAATCAAAATAAATGGTCCAGTAAGCAAAAAAAAACCAAACCCTTGTGGTATCTATTTTGATCAATTTTGGTGCCCAGAAAGACTTCAAAAGTTAAGATTTCATCGACATACATAACGCAAAAAAGTAATACAGAAACAGGCCAAATAAAGTGACATTTTTAATAGCAAGATTTCATTTATTTCCATCCTCTTTCAGCTCCTCGGCAATTTGGTCCTATTTTCAGTAGTATATTACTGAAATTAATAGTGGTTGGCATATCTTTTGCTATAAGTGGGGTCTGCTTGTCTAACTTCAAGCCAGTCTTCTTCCATTCTCAATATTCAATTTTTATTCGTTAGTTCTTTACCAAATGGTGTTAGCCTAAAGGTTTCACATTTGTTTATAACATTCAATCTCATCATCAGAATAAGAGACAGATAGAGAGAAAAACAAAGAACAAAGCGATAATCAAGACTTTTAAAAAAAACCTTTTGTTGCATGTGGCAAAGAAAAATTAATTGCACTAAAACCACACGCACACAATTTATATATACGCATTGACTAATACTTCACTTACTTGTAAAAAGAAAATGAGCTAACCCAATGCCGAGACCTCCACTGATTCCGTACATCAAGGAATTTCTCATGCAAGGTATCAGCATCACCTTTTTTATATAGCCTGGCTGAAAAAAAAAATACAAAAAATGAACCTTCTATTTGAAATTCATACATTAAAACAAAAACATAAAATTCAAATAAAATTAAAAGCAAAAACTGAGCAAACTTTAGAGATCTTACAATCATTGTCTCTGAAACCATTTACCAAACACATTAAAACTTGTAAAAATTGACAAACACAAAACAATTACTTACAACTCAATCTCCTACACCAGGAAAATAATATTTTAGTTCTATCCCCAATCCTAACTTTATTATGAAATTTTCCAGTGTCAACTATAGCAGCCAAATGGATGTTGTTGCTAGCTAAAAGATATTTGTAGATCAAGTCCTGACCTACTTGTAACTACATGACACTAACCACATCATTTCATAATGGCTGTGATCTAATCTATATATTTCCTTTCACTTTCAGTGAAATGTTAGGCCCAACTAGGAAGGAAGTTCAAGTTTAGGGTTGCTTGCCTAGGGACTCTCTAGATTGTCCTGCATGACAGAATGAGTGCTAAAAACTGTTTGACAATAACTTCTAGATTATACCCGGTTCTCTGTAAAAAATGAAATATCATACAATGTGTAATATTGATATTGATTACATATGCTCTATTGCCTTTTACAAAGCCAAACAAGCAACAAATAATGCAACAATAAAGAGGCTGTCTTTACATGGATAGCTTGATCAGATTTAGAACAATCTTTTTTTAATTAGTCTGATTCACTAGCACAACCACACAAAAAAAAGAAAATTTGACCAAAAAATTCTCTTTGAGTTTTAATAATTTTTAAACAAACTTTTAAACTGCTAAACATGAATTTTTTTTTTTTATTTATTCCAATTAAACACATCAGGGCTTCAAACTTTAAATCAAGAAATTTTATGGAGTAGAGAAATTTAATTTGACCATAGATTTTATGATTTACTTAATCAGGTCTAAAGACATCTTCCCTAGAACAATTGCCAGCTACAGAATTTATATGAAAGTACCAAATATGATACCTCTGATTGATCATTTGAAGAATCCATGGCACTGACTGTTTATGTAGGAATCAGGAAGATGGAAGTGGCACTTTTCAAAATTCTTTTGAGAAAAAAAAGGAACCAATTAGAATTATTCAAAACAAAAATTTTTTTAACAGAAATATATATAAACTGAACAATTTTTTGTAACCTACTTTTAATATAGTTAGATGCAAATGTGACAGAAGTTTGTGACTGTTGCGCCATGTGATTTTGTTCACTCATAAGTTTTGCATTTTACAAATTTTCTGTTAAGAATTTTTTTTTGCCAGGCCTTGCATTTCATGATGGGTGACAGAG
Organism: Plakobranchus ocellatus; assembly: GCA_019648995.1. Lineage (NCBI taxonomy): Eukaryota > Metazoa > Mollusca > Gastropoda > Plakobranchidae > Plakobranchus > Plakobranchus ocellatus. The sequence continues at coordinate 216,371 of BLXT01001244.1, forward strand.
AGCTTTTGACACAGCTTCGTTTGAAAAATAGATGGCAAAAAAATGTACCATGTGAAGGTGGACAAAAATTCACAATGGCCCCAACTTTTAATTCACCAAAGAACATTTTAAAGCCAAGTTTTCTGTTTTCTATGAAATAATATTAATTCATAGCTTCAAGCAAATAAAATGCTACGAAACATTTCAAAACATCAAAAAAAAGAGAACATTCGAGTTTAAAGAGAAAAAAAATATAGAGGTCTTGAGATTTATCATAAATGACAATGTCACAGCCTTAAAATATAAAACTCCCTCTTCCTAGTTCCTTGATAAAATGTTCAGAATGAATAAAAGATAAACAAAAAATAACAGTCCTTTTTTTTGTTAGATTAGGAGGAAATAATAACATATTATTATTGCTCTTGTATTCAACCATTGTCCCAAATCATAATGCTATTGCCATAAAATTCCTGTGATCTTATTACCATTGATGGTATGAGATTTTTTCATCTGTACCTGAATCAACACTAGACAGATTAATTATTACCTTGTTGCTGTGCAACATCACTACCAGTAATCATTCATTTCCCAGCATTGAGCCAGCCGTAAAGACATTAGTGCATTTCTCTGCCGAAACACTATCTCAGCGTGTCAGCAATTAAGCTCATCTTTTCCAGACTAGCTTCATAAAAAATTTGGAGCATATTGAAATTCACCCTGAGGTACCCTTGGCCAGATTTAGAAGCTTGTTTTAGAGCACAAGGATCTGTTTAGTTTCATTTGATGATTTGCAGTAAGCCTTATCGAAAATAAAACCAGTACGCCTAATATACAACCTTAGATCAGGCCTAAAAACTTTGAAATCTGATCAGATATTATATTATAGAAAACTTCAAAACAAATTTTAAGAAGCAACCCATATTAACAAATCAACTACTGCAGTTAGGTCATTAAATGAAATGCTTTTTAATTAATTTCTACTTGGTCTGAGTTTTTAATGTAGATTTAACAATAACAATTAATACATATTGATTGCCTTGACCAGGCAACAGTTTGAAATGGCTAGAGTCCATTATTCGAGCAACAAAAAAAATCCCTAAAAAATTACTTGGTGCAACATGGCAATGTATTATCTATATACAAGAGGAAATTTATTTTCCCAGTGGGCTTTTTTTATATCTTTTGCTCTCTTTTTTTTTCCTTAAATATTGTATTGTGTTTTTTTTTAATCTGTATTGCATCAAACTAGTTTTTTTTTAAACTTTGAAAGTCACTTGCAAAAGCTTCTTTAGCAAAATGTCATAAATTATTTATCATTTTTTTTCCCAAAAGGGTTTACAAAAACACAATATTGCCACCACTGCTGACGAAGTCTTAAAGAAATTTCATGGAAGAAACTTGGGGGAGGTAAGCCCAATTTCAAAGCTAGATCTAGATTGAAACTATCAGGGCTGTTGCTCCTAAGTTCTATGGAAGAGTGCTCAGTTTTCCTTCATAACAAAAAAGGCGAATGGATTGTTTCTGTCCATGATCCATCTTAGATTATCCCTAGAAAGGCAAAATTTGAGAAATACACACAAGAAAAGTAAATCTATGATGCTCAACTGCTAAGCACTTGTCATGCAACAGTTAAATCATACCATGAAATGAAAATGGAACACATTCTCTATACATCCCTTGCTAAATGTAGGCTTATGGCAAAAAATCATTATTAAGAGTATAATTGAGGGATTCACGTTTTCCTCAAAGTTTTATCTTTGTTTTTGAATTAAACTATTTGTAGATCTAGTATCTAGCTAGATCTAGATTCTAAATGTTAATAATTTTTTTGCACATTTTTTAAAAATTATCTATTACTAACTAAAATAATTTGTCATTTATATGGAATACTGCTAGATCTAGATCTACGTGCATTATAAAATTATCAAAAATCTTTTCACTACCTTCATGTGCCAGCAATGAAATGCAGAGGCCTTGTGCGTAAACAGTGGATATTTTGAGTATAACTAGCACTAGATCTATTTAATTGGGCCTTCGTTGACGTCGGTAGCTTGTGAAGGTAGATCTTGATCAGAGGTCGGTGGGCCTAGATCTAGATCTAGATCTAAATTTGGATCTAGAAAAAAAAATCTATATGTCGTTAGACGGTTAGCCCTATAGATCTAGATCTAGATCTAGCTCGTGACTTTTTTTTTTACCTCATATAGATTTCAAAGATGCCCAGATTAACTGCAAGCGTTTAAATATAGTCTAAACCGAGATAACTGAGTGTGATACACACGTTTCAGTTATACAGAGAACACTTATTAATTAAATAATTTGTTCTAAGGTCTAGCGCAAGTCAAAGCTGTTTGTTTGGTAATCGGATCATCGAATGTCATAATGCTACTTTCGTTTTTTATCCATATTGTAGCTCTTTTAGATTTAAAACTGATTTTTTTCCCCTTACAGATCATCAGAGTACCAGAAATCTAGAGCGCTTAGTGGGCAATAATACTGTGCGTAATAGAGCGGTAGTGGGCTTTCAAAAGGAGGGCAAGATGCTTGGCCGCGAGCTCTGGTACCCGCGCACAAGCCGTTAGCTTTCACTGTTCACTCAGCT
>BLXT01001244.1:221815-233278 GCA_019648995.1 Plakobranchus ocellatus
TTTTAGCAATTCTTTACTTATTTCACTTGTGCATAATTGTGTGGCGGCACAGGAAAACCAGGACAAAGTCTCAAACAACAAAACGCCACATAGCCTACGTCAAAAATAGTCGATTAACCTGAAATCTAAAAAATATGAGTTCTTTACATATTGTGAAAGGTTAGCCAAGGTTATTTAATGTTTCCCAAAATATTAAAGTAAAATTCAACCCAGAAATGTGTTTATTTTGTGTTTTTTTTTAAGGTATGTATCGTGCAATGTTACTAAGATTGTTGTTGTTATGTGTTAATAAAAGTCTAAAATTCAGACTTCTTGTGGCAAGACACAGCTGTAACACACCATACTACATGTATATCGCATATCAAATGAAAGCTCTTCTTTTGCTCTTTTAAAATAAACATAGTGCGTATAAATACAACGAATCGGGAAGAAATGCGCATACTGTAAAGCATCGCATGTTTGTTCACAAACACGCAAAAATGCTCTATATACGATTTTCTAAGATTCACTTTTTAAAATATTTTAATCGATTATTATTATCGATTTGCCCAATGATCAAAACCTGGCAAATACAAAATGGTTGCACCCGTTTGTCGAAATCGAAAGAAGGCTCAAATTTGAAGGGAACTAGGCCCTAGAGTTAGTAAATATTGTTACATGTATCAAGTATCGTAATGCAGAGTTAGATAACTTCCTAAAAAACTTCTCAAAGCAGGTGATTGCACTGATTTGAGCCATATTTGCGGAATATTTGCTTCATTTAAAAAGGGACACTTCTCACACTTGGAATCTATTCTAAATTCTAGATCTAGATCTAGTCTAGATTAGATATAGATCTTACTCCCATCAAGATCTACATCTACATTTAAAAATTACAGGCCTAGATCTAGAAAAATCTAGAATCTAGAAGATAAGTGAATTAAAAAAAAAAAGATATGGATGAAAAAAGATCAAAGAGAACTGTCCCAGGCGATAAGAAGTTAGGGGTAGATTTGGGGGAAGAAGGTGGCAAGATTTCGTCTACCTTGTGCCTTGTTGGATCAAATACTGCATGCAGTTTCCCTGCTATGTTATTTGATAGGAACAAATGAAAAAACGCCAAATTGTGAAGATTTTGTGTGAAAATACACTAATTTCACTAGATCTATCACTGGGCCTGCGACCTCTTGATTTCTTGGATACCTTATGAAGGTAGAGCTAGATCGGATAGGTATATAAAAAGCCGGGGTGGGAATAAACGAAAAAGTGCTGAAGAAAGGTAGCAAGGAGTTGGCAGTAGAATGTGACTGCATGATTTTCCACGTTTTTATATTTAAGGTAAATTTGGGACTTTAGGGAATCAGATGGGGGGTGGGGGGAGGGGTTGTTGCAAATTTAAGAGCAGAATTAGACTTTATTAGAGATGCTTAATATTTCAGGCTTAAAAATAAATGGAGAGAATCTTATAAAATAATCTCAGGTACGCAGAAGATACAGTTTTAACTCATTCAGGACGTGGGCTAATGCCACCTCCAGACGTAACGAGTTTCCACTTTTGGATGCACTCAAAAAATAGGCTGCCTAAAAGTTGCGGGTGTGGGTCACTAAAAATGTTTTAACTTTGGCTGTATTGCAAACACAGAGTTGGGACTGGTACCAATAGAAAGGAAATAAAATTATCTTCCTGAATGTGTGTACTATGATGGCATTTGCGTTGTTTCTTTTGTAATCTCATCCACTGAAATTACATGGTAAAAAAATTTTTTTTTTAATTGGTCAAATTTTATTCTTACCGTGATCTAAACATAAACAAGGAAGGCCTCAGCTGAGTCAGAATGGTCATCAAGTAAAAATATATCCAATTCTGAATAAATCACCACCTTTTTCTTGTCTCTATATTCAAAATTGTATTTTTATGAATTTTCAAAGATTACACTATATGAAGCTAAAAAACACAATATTTATGAAAAAGGGAATGAAAAAACTGTAGGCCTATTTACAACTGTTTACAGTTTGTGGATAAATTGAATTTACTTATCATATGATATTTATCACTATCAGAGCAGAACTAATACCTAATCTGATTCTGAATTACTTAATCTATCTGATTCATTGAAGCTAAGAAATCCTCATCTTCATCAATAGCATCGTCGTCACTTTCGGCTAACTGATCGATCACTTTGTCGGTTCGGAACCATTTAGGTAGCCTAATAGTATGCTTATCTCTTGAAAAATTAGCATAGCAAGTTTTAAAACGATTATAATTTAGAGTTTTTTTCAATATTTGAACAAGATTTACAATTTTTTTTTATAGGCCTAATTCAAAGTTAGTGAACTGAAAGAAAGAACGAATCTCGATCTCTAGATCTAGATCTACATGAACAAACAATCATACAATGCGCTCTTTGCGTAGAATTTCGATACAAAGTAAGGAAGAAAACTACGAAAACGGAAGTGAAAATGATAAACATTGCAGTAAAACTTGGTTCAGGTCGACAAATGATGGATTGGATTAGTAATAGTATATGTCGCTTAAAATCAAGAATAGCGGAGCAACAGAGCATCCGTTACTGCGACCTGTTGTTGAATCAGGAAGAAACGGACGCTCCGTCGCCGCGACCAGATTTGACCCACCTTATCAACGGAGGCTCCGTTGGTGCGACCTTTTTGAGTTAATAGCAGACTCTGGTGAACAACTCCAAAAACTATTAGATACTGTAGTTGTAGAGAGTGAATGGGCCTGTCTTTGAATGTAAAAAAAAGGGATGTATGGTCATCGCAAAGAAGTTCTCTAACCTCGTGCAATCTTGTTAGCAAAGAGGGGAACAAATAAAACAGGTGAAAAAATTCAAATATCTAGGTCACCTGAAAACATCAGATGGCAGATGCACAAGTGTAAGAAGTAAAAAAAAAGCTATGGCCTAGGCGATCAAATTATTCAAATTATACAGACCTAACAACTGAAAGTAGATCAGAAGCATTGAAGGCAGCAGGTTTGAAAGGTGTGTCACTGCACATTGTTACTGCCAGTGACACAGATGCTCTACCTTTGTTTGAATACGATCTAATAATCATTCTTCCACTTTCTTGAAACTGATATCAAACTTACTTAATCTTTATTTTTATATTATCTGAACTTTGATTACATGATAAAATGATGTTTACACTACAGAAATTTGAATGAATTGCCGAAGCTTTTAAACGGCGCTGTAGATTTTATATTCATTTATCAAGACTTCCTAGTTTTTAATTTTCTAGTAGTGCTGTGTTCTAGTCTGCTCTGGTTTGTGGCATAGTGTTCTTAACAAAGCAGTATTATGACATTGCTTCAGTTTGCCTGAGCATCTAATCAGTCTATCATATATTCTAGATTTCTTTTCTTCTTAGTTGTCTAAAAACAAAACAAAAATAATAAAAATAAATAAAATTGATGAAAGTGTTCACATTATGTGTACTTATGGCAGAGCAGTAACTATGCTCCAAGTTAAGTGCCAGAATAACATGATTGAAATCTGTATTGTGAAATAAATTACTCTAAATGAATTAACATCAGTGAAGTTTAGAGTCGTGTAGTCCTGATTTAAACTAAATCAGAGGTTAGGATATGTGTCAATAATGCGGACATAGATCTTGATCTTTAAAAATGCTACCAATTTTTCTCTCCTAGTTTACAGAGTAGTGCATGAAAGTAATAATTTTACTTGAGAACATTACTGTTACCTATGTTGTAAGAACCATTTTTTACACATAATGATACCTAAGTTAAACCATTGACTATGGGCTGCAAGTGCTCAGTGTATGGTTACAAGACCAATTACTTGGCAATTGACAAAAAAATTTCATTTTAGTCATTTCCTTAAGACAAAGATGACCTAGAGAAGTGGGTGAGAAATTTGCTTGATAAGATTTCTGCTGATCAAGTCACCAAATATATGGGTGTTTGCGTTCTGCATTGGCCTGAAGATACAGAATTAGTCCGGACAAAGGGTCGGTATTATGTTCCAGCTGTCCCTCTCTCAATATTTGAGAATATACCAGAATCATGTATCCCATCTGTTTCTAAAACAACGCCCCACTCTACAGAAAAAGCTTTGAGTGCAACTCGTGTTGTGGATATGGATAAAATGGAGACATTCATGGACAGAGATAAACTGAAAGAAGACACATTTTTCAACCTATTCAAAACTAAGTCAGAGGCCTTAGGGCTGTTTGCTGCGGACCACCTACGCACAAATTTTGCTCTTTTCAGCAAAACACGAACAGGGCCTATTCGATTATTTTCTGTATATTTTACCTTAACTGTGATCAATTCAGTTGTAACACTTCAATATGAAGCTTATCAAAATCTTAAACGTGTATTTCATCCCTCTATCAAAGCCTCTATCAGATGTTGGAGTGAGCTAGATGAGCTATTGCGTTACGCCATTGCACAAAATGATTCAAAAGAGGATCTGAAAGAACATTTTATCTCAGGTCAAGTAACCTTACTAAACATGCCTAAAAAACGGTCGCATTTATAACACGGAAGACATTTCACGTGCTCTGAAATGGTTTGCAACTTCAAGATCCTTATAAATATTGTAAACTGTGATCTGTTCTGCAGCTTCCTATGTTATCGACTTTGCGCACTGTCACTTGCCTTGCTAAAAGGCGTGATGACAGCTCTATCTTTAAATCTGTATTTTCCAATATGGAAGAAAAATGCATGGGCTGTGTTTTAATCATTGATGAAATTTATGTGAGAGCATCGGTCACCTACAGAAAAGGAAACCTGTTTGGGTATGTGATTGATTGTCCAGGGAAAATGGCTACAACACTCTTGTGCATAATTGTTAAATGTTTCTTCAGTTCAAAAACTTTTCTAGCAAAGCTTTTGCCATGTCATGCATAAACACTTAAAACAGCAGTTTCCAATATAAAGCTGTGATAGAAGTAATTTCTTTGTTAGAAGTGAGCGGTGCCAGAGTGTTTGAAGTAATCAATCATAATAATGGAATCAATCAATCATTTTTTTTCTTTATTTAGTGTGTCTAACAAAAATGCCTCTTGGATTGCTCAGTCCCCCGTAGATCCTTCTAGACCTTTGTTTTTATTGTTCGATCCAGATCACATTCTAAAAAATATAAAGAACAGCTGGATGACAGAGAAAAGTCAGTCAATAAAAGTTAATCACCACAGTGTAACCTGCTCACTGGTCAGACTTATGTATAAATGCAATTTATTTGACCACAAAGAATGCTCTCCGATAAAGTTATCTGCTCTTACAAAGCAATCAGTTCGACCAAGTAATATAGAAAAGCAAAAGGTCAGCTTTGCTTTAAATGTGTTTTCGGAGAAACCTTCTTCAATAAACAATGAATTGTTGCATTAGATAGCAGTGTTTGTAGATGAAGTTTTAAAATTATGGAAGATATTTAATTGTAAAACGCCAAACAGTTATCATCGATTGCAAGATCCGATGATAGAGCACCAATTGATGTCTTTGAAACCAGCATCGACACTCAACAACTTGAAACTTTATCCGTCTTGGCAGACATCGCAACTTCCTTAGAGCCAACTTCCTCTCCTTGTATGTTTTGATACACCAAGGAAACCGCCAAAGCTATCACTTGGACTTGTAAATGCCTTATCGAATTAGCAAAGTATTTCCTTACCACCTCAACAGTCTTCCATCACCAATATGTAGCATTGGGTTTCTACCAGCAAGATGACATTGAGGAGCATTTTGCACATTTTAGAATGTCAGCAGGAAGTAATTACTGTATTACAACTGAAGATGTTGCAAACATGCATGCCATTGACACTGCAAAACTTTTAAGCGAGTGCAGCAAGATTGATGTTTCGACCCTGGAACCATTGCACCAGTGCTATTTATGTGAGAAATGCCTCACAGACAAAGAAATTCTTACTCTGGACGAATTACCCAACAAGATCTGTGAGCTGTCAGGAGATGAAAAAAATGTCTATTTTCCATATTGGAGGCTTTGTTGCCTCTAAAGAAAAGGATGAGTGTCTGAAAATCAGTCACATGATTTTCCGTTAGATGTTCAAGCTTTCACAGAGAGTTTGAGTCGTGGCGACATGACTTCACCTTCTCGTAAGTTTTACCAGCTCATTGTATATTTCTACCTCTTTTTCTCTTACATAACAGAGCCTTCGTGCAGGTTCATGATCAGCATTTTTCCCTCAATTTATCACATTGATATTGATGTTAAAACTGCAGCTCTACAACGGATAATTAACATATTAATGAAACGCTTTTCCTCCTGTGTCCATGAAAACTACGAGACCTTGGAACAGAAACGGCCGAAAGTAAAAAAACTTTCATCTAACTTCTAAGTAAGGTTCCTATATATATAAATATATATATTTGTAAGTCCTATTGTGCACAATCTTAGTCTGTGGGTGAGTTCATTAGGACAGTAAAAGTTTAGACTTAATTACCTTTTCCTCTATTTCATTTCGGACTCAATGGTTCTCGGTCTTCTTTATACTTTTCCCCATTTTTTCCTTTTTTTATTTTTTGCTATTGTTGTTGATGTCGTTATTGTTCTTCTCTTCTAATCTTCATCTTTTTCTTTCTCTTTTCATTTTTTTTTCCTTTTTCATGTTCTCTAATCTTATTCCCTTAATTTTATTTGTGGTATCCTTTGTTTTTCATCTTCACTTTTTTTTTACTTTAGAAATAATTTTGTTCTGTTTCTGCTTTTCCCCTAATTTGCCTTACTCTTCTTCTCTTTGATCCTCTCCCCACTATTTTCTGACATGCTTTTTTGTAAACAAGTGTGTAATTAAGTCTTCATTTTTTTTAAAGGTAGCATATTGATGGTGCAAATTAAGGAATTTGTCATCTTACAATTGGGATGCTGTTACTCTTTAGTTTATATGGTGGTTTCTTAAGTTGTCTACAATGCACATGTTGCTATTTATAAACAATTTTATTGTCAGCTTTGTTTAGGTAACTTTTCAGATGTTATGCTTCATTGTATATTTATATAATCACTTAGATAACTATATATTATCTATTAAATGTTACGTTGGATGTGCTGACAATTAATTCAGAGAAAATCATTTTCTTTTAAAGTAAGGCTGTTCTTCCATTCATACATTAAATTTTTTGCATCATGATAAACTAGATAGTTTTTTAAAGTAACTGTGCATTTCGTAGTCCCTATTTTCCCTAGGAACATGCAGTCAACCTGGCCTTCAATGCCGCTGACCTACTTTTGGCTGTTCGGTCTGTGTGTTAGATCACCTAGACCATGGCCAAAGATATATTCTAAAAAATGAAACCAATACTGGCAGATAGAAACATAAGTATGAAAACCAAAAGAAGGGTAATTAAAACATAGGTCAGTACTTTTGTATGGTAATGAGTGTTGGACAATAAATAAAGAAATAAAGAAAAAAAAACTAGAAGCAGTAGAGATGTTGTTTATCAGAAGAATGATGAGGATATCATGGATAGAAAAAAAGTCAAATGAATTGGTACTGAAAGAGGCTAATCTCGAGCGATCATTAATTAAAACCATTAGACAGAGGCAACTACAGTTTTTCGACATAAGGGTTTAGAACACTTAGCAATCACTGGAAAGATTGAAGGCAAACGCAGTAAAGGTAGACAGAAAATAACTTTTATTGAAAGTCTTAAGTCATGGGCAATAGGCAAGAGTAGCAATAACAACTTCATAAGATTAACTGAGAATAGGTTTGAGTGGAGGAACATGATCCAGACAAGGTACCTGATGATGATGAGAGATGATTGGCAGAGTTGATAATGAAAACCAAAAGGAGAGCTGCATATTGCAAGCTTGTCTATATGTCAGCCATCATGGCCTAACACCCACCTACCTCTCAAAAAGCATTACAATAACAAAGAAATAATAAATATGTAGATTGCCACTGCCAGCCAGGTGCACCCGCAGCATGTAGGCCTACAATAAAATCTCTAAGGATATTGCAGAACGAATTAAAAACAAGGAGGTTAATAATTTTTTCATGAGAGTAAAATTTGATCTGCACATGATATCCAGGTGTACAGCCCACAGTTTCAAGTAATTTACTAATTAATGCTTAGTCTGCAGGGAAGAATTGAATAGCCAAATTTTGATGATTTTGATGTCACCTTGCTAACACAATAGTCTATCTCAGAGATAGACCAAAATGACACTGACCAACCATACTAATCTTTGAAAAATTCTCTTTCCATCTGTGTTATAGTGGAATTTAAATTCATGCAAATGTGTCTATCAAAGCAGCTCAGATACCATTTTGATTTTAAAGATCAATTTGGTCTACCTCTTTAACATGTGATTCCAAAATGGTTTACCTCATTTTCTGGTGGTTGCAAAATGATTATCCCACAAAAACAAAATTGTTTATCTCAAATCCAGTATTTCATTTTGGTCTAGATCTCAATAATATCTCATTATTGAAACTTAATGACCAAGAACATGCATTACATTTTCATATACAGTGGAACACGTTTAAACCGAAATTCTAAGGAGTATGATTTCTATTTTGGTTTTTAAACATGTACATTGTATTTTGGTTTGTACCTCATTTTCTGGTGGTTGCAAAATGATTATCCTACAAAAACAAAATTGTTTATCTCAAATCCAGTATTTCATTTTGGTCTAGATCTCAATAATATCTCATTATTGATACTTAATGACCAAGAACATGCATTACATTTGCATATATGTATATTATATAATTTAAAAAACTTTACCTGAAAATCACACTTATTTATAACAAATGGGCTTTTTTATAGTTTTTTTTTTAGTTTTTCTCAGAAATGCTGATTTTGAGATAGATCACTATGTTAGCAAGGTGACGTTGAGTAAAATGGAATTTTTAAAATTTGAAGTACATGTAACTTAAAAAAAATATTTCGTTTATGACTCCTTTGCTTTTATTTTTGCTTCACATTATTAAATAGCAAAAGGCATATTAACGCTGTGAGTCTTCTTTTAAATTGTTAAATGGACAGAAATCAGATCCCAAGCTGTATAGTAGAGATCAGCTATAAAAACATTCAATTTTTTAAAGCTTAATTACTTCTTTTTGTCCTCTTGCAGCGTTTGTCAGCCTGAAAAATTTGTTCCCTTGATCAACTTCTTATTGATGATAATAACCTTTTTTTTTTCTTTCTATATCAAGGCAACTGAATATATTAGCTGTGGTCAAATTATAATTCTTGTATCATGGCTGAGGCAGCAGACTCATTGGCAAACAAAGCAACTGCTAAAGAAAACATGATTGAGCGACTCATCCAAACAGAAGCTCATTTCAAACATCAACAGAGAGGAGAGCCAGATCTTACCCCAGGACAAAAATCAGACATTGCCTTGGCCATTTTGGACAAGAGCTCTGTTCTATTTCTGGAGAGATTTTCAAAGTATCTTACTTTAGAGGATTTACAGTATTTTGAAGGTGAAAGAGAAGACTATGGTGTTGCTTTTTACCTTGAAGAAATTGAACGGCGATGCAAGGATACCAAGCACAATACAGTGAAAAATCGCCGATATCAGGCACTCCAGGAACTTGTTGCAGGGGGAGAGTATTTTTCGGAAGAGGAGATGAAGTGGAGGGATCCTCTTCTCTTTGATCAGATGGTAATGGTTTTGACATTCAAGTTTGAAAGCAAATTGAATGTGTTTTTTTTTTTTTTTTCAACCAAAGAGTTGTTTACTTTAGAGTCAGTTCAATTTATAGTGAACATTTTATCTTTAATAATAAATTCTGAAAGTAAACTGTACAGTGGGAACAATAGAGCCTTAAGTATGAATATCTTAAGAGTTCATATCTAGTGCATCTAGTGCAAGGCAGTTTCCAAGTTCACAGTAATTTGTTTTATAATAGTGTTGTGTCCAAAGATACAATTGCCATATTTTTATCTCAGACACACATTTTTACTGTTTTACAAGAGTGCAGTTTTAATCTTCTTTAAAACCATTCTCTGTGACCTATGAGAAAAAGAGCATTCAATATTTGATTGTAGACATTTCAAAATCATTATTTTTTAGCCAACAACTGTAAAAGTAAAAAGTACAGCAATTGTATTTTTGAAACAGAAAACTTGCAAAAAATGACATGATAATCAGAAACACACTAAAAATTGCAAAATGTTGCAACCTTTCAACTCCCCCCAACTCCCCTCAAGATGCATCAAAATGAGCAAATTTCAACCATAAAAAACATACAGGTTAAGCAAAATAGTCATTCAACAGTCACATGATTCACCATCAAAACCTAACAATTAGCAAATGCTCAAATAAATACCAGGAACTCTGCAGTAATACAATATTATATATTCAAAGGCTGCTTGCATGAAAAATCTATACATGTAGTATAGAATATTGTGCTACGTATAATAAAAATATGTAGGCCTATGTATATTAAAATCAGAACCAACAAATCGGTTGTAGACCTAAGAAGCAAAGGTGTTTCATATTCTCCATGTTTAGATTTCTTCTCAGACACATGATGAGATTATAGAGGGAAAAACTAAGTTCAGCATTGGCTGAATTCATCTTAATTGATATATCACAATAACAATGATTTGGTAAATGATGCAGGACAGAAAGGTCTCTACTCTCTCAGAGCACCAAAAGTGTTGAGGATTCACAGATAATACTGCTTGCATGAAATCATTAGGTACAAGCAGCACTTGGTATTTTTTGAAGCTCATCTTCTCGAACAGTTTCAACTTTTGCCAGAGGCCTATTATTAATTTCAAGGAAATTCCAATTCCATTTTCAAATACCAATGGCTTAATAAGATTGCCAAGTAAGTGTACATACTTGATGACAAAATTGGCAGGCAGGAACAATTAAAATTTCAACCACTGGTCAGATTGACACTTAAAAAATTGTTGATATTAATGTTTTTTTAAATCGTAAAATTGCTAGAATTTGCAGTAAATGGCAAAATTGCTGGTTTTTGCAGAGCTTGACAAAATTGTGCCTGCTTGCCGGGCCGCAAGACTACATTTGTGTGGAGGGCCAGCCTTAGATCTGTAGGGACATTCAAGTTTGAGATGTACATGATGAGGGCCTAGAAGCCTGGGTATATCTTCCAGTGAATGGGCTGCAAAAAAAACTTTACATTGGATTAAAAATTTCTTTAGTGAAGACTAATCGAACGGAAATAAATAATGACCTCTTTTCCAAACAAGTCTTAGCAAGGCTCTGTGTTCAGCTGCACATTGTTCTTTATCTTTGTCAATGACAAGTCCATGGACATTAAATTACAGAAAGTCCTGCATGTAGATGATTTTTTGATTGATAGAACTCTCAAACAAATATACCTGTCAAAGTGCCAGGTACCTCAAAAAGAGTCAAAACTAGAAAATTGATCACTTACTGTTAAAAAGTGGAAGCTGACTTTTAATCCAATCAAAACTCTTATTCCATCTTCACCATAAGCTTCAAAGTAGTAATACAGAATCTCAAAAGAAGAAATGAAGGGCAGAGATCCCCC
>BLXT01001244.1:244764-254950 GCA_019648995.1 Plakobranchus ocellatus
CTTCAAGGCTTAAGATTATAATTATTTGAACGTTCCCTAATGGCACCTTCCCTTTTCCCTTATCCAACAGAACGCCTGACGTAACGCCAGGCAATACACAAAAGGTAGCTTCGACGCCTAGACTAGATGAAAACCGCTGCCGACTTGGTACGCTTTCTCATCAAAAGAAGTAACAAACAAACAAACAACCTATATTGTTTCCAAACATGTAGGCCAAAATAGGTACGTTCAATACTTTCAATGCATAATAAAATGTTTCTCTTAATTTTGTTTTAGTTTAATGTGTGTAGTTTGTAAAACTCACTATTCATTTATTTATGTATTATTTATTTATTTTAACACTGTCGTGTTGGGACTTGTGTAGTTATGTTTTGATTTAAGCTGAGCATAGTTGGGTATTTGGTGTGTGTGTGTGTTGTGATTGGTTGGTTAGGCCACGTGACAACGGCAAGCCGAACGGAGCTACACTTTGGCGGGATTTCTGCAGCAGTGGGATCATTCCTATTTTATTCCTCGTACTGAACAGTCGTGGACGGTCCTGGCTGCAGGTTGTAGCGGACTCTGACTGCAGAAGATATATTTTAATCTTCCTACCACCTGTATTATCGCATAGAAGTGGCGATTGAATCTATATTTATATTTATTGCTTGAGACTGTGTGCCTATTCAGACTGCTGTCTAAAGTCTACGAATTTATGTTTCTCCTGTGAAACTGAAATGGTGGTATAACGTTATAACTATTATTGTCCCTCACGTAAGGGCTTATCATCTGGACCTGTGAACGACAGTATTTATTGTTGGTGACGGTGCATTTAAGTGATGAACATATGAACATGATTTAACTCGTGTCTGAACTGAGGACATTGATATATGAACATTCCTATGAACATTGAGATTTACTCTACTGCTCGCAAGAAGTTCTACGGACAAGAATCGTCGATGGATTAAATTTAGAAGCGTGTGCATGTGCGAGTGATTAGTGTGGGAATTATATCTATAAATTATATCTATAGATTATATCTATAAGTCTTATTGATCTATGAAGTAGTTTTGAGGAGAGTTTCCTCTTGAGTGGATTAATCTTTATTAACTTATTTAATTGTATAAGAACTCTATCTCGCAACGCAGATTCAGATTACTCTGTATTGTCGCGCCTGCGTGCGTGGACTTTGTATTTTGGCTCACCTCGTATCTATCTGTCTTCTTCTTTGTGTAACTTCCCTACTTCTTATCTATTTATTCGTTTATTATAATATAGTTTTTTCTGTCGCCTATCCCCGGTGTTCTGCCTTTTAATTGTGTGAACCTCTCGTGCAGTCGATGTAGTTAAGTCTTATAGTGACTGTTGTTGTTAAGTTGTGTGTAACCGTTGACAGGCTGTGTTTGCCCCCAACATGTCGTCTGGCGAAATCGTGCACAACTCAAATAAACTGCGAATCCTTTCTCACATCAACTGATAGTGAGAATGCCGCGTGAAACGGGAATTATTGATAATATTTATTAATTTTAGCGCCAAAATTAAAAAAAAAAAAAAGAATTGCGAGGTGTTCAGAATATCTCAAGAAGTAAAGGTATAGAATAAAATGTAAGGTAAGAAAGAATGTGCATTTGGAAAAAACAAATCAAACAAAAATAACTTTTTTCAATTTTAGTATTTTTTTTAACAGGGAAAAGGGTGGGGGCAACCTTTCATGATTTGATAAATGAAAAATTTGATGTACTGTACAATGAGATTGGATACTCACGCAAAAAGAATTATGTCTTAATTATTTGATATGCTTAATATATATAGGATCTTTTTTCCTAGCACAAACATTATCTCCTTTACAGTTTTAATTACTGGTATCGTATTTTTTGTCAACCAATAACTTTAAATAGTGATTTGATTTTTCCAACTTTACAGGGCACGATTTTCCCTTTCTTGAGAAGGCAGTATAGTCCTTCATCGGATCCCCTAACGTAAGCTGCCATGCGACTCAGACCACTCTCACTAATCATCAAAACATCACATTGCATCAACACATGCTGATCAAATATCACTTTCTCCATACCGTCACACCTCTGTGTATTATTCAGGTACCTGGATTTATCTATGTGATTGATAGGGCCGCCAGAGTCAACTATTCTATGCCCGAAAGGCTGGGAGTTGGCAAGTCGCACTGCGTTCTCAGAATCACTCATAAAGAATATTTTGTCATAGTCGCTCTCTGATTGCTGTGAAAGAAACTTCCAAACGAAAGCCAGATCAGTTTCATGAAGTCTAACGACCGAATCATAGGGATTGGTAGGGTTTGTTCCCATTCGGGCGTGAGCACATATCAGCCTGTGGCGCTGAGTTGGCAACGTTGATGTCATGAATTTGTTCATTTTGTCTTGGAGATATGGAGAAAGCTTGAAGATTCTTTTATATAAGGTAGACAAAATTTCTGCGTTGTTTAGATTGGACATCCACGAAAGCTGATGCGAATAGGTAACGCTCTTGGAAAGACCTTCGCTGTAGTCTAAGTTAGCCATGACGTAAATATATTTAGCGTCTCTCATGGGATGCATTTCTGTGAAATTCAGGAAATGTATATTGTTGTAGAAAGGCACGTTATCCACCTCATTGATAACACATGCTTCACGTACGTTTTTGTCCATTCGGTCGTGCAAAGTCACCGATAAGGTCCAGTTCACCAGATTAGGGATCACGAATTGGAGAATGTTGCACGGTGGCTCCAATATTTCCAATTTAAATATCCTACCTGGTGGTGGAGATATACAAGATGTTAAAAGAGAAACAGCAAGGTGCGACATTGTCTAAAAAATATCTGTGAGGTAACGAAATTCAATTCTTGAACATACTCAAAGATACTTACATACTTGAACATTTTAATAGGCGGTTAATAATCATCTTTAAGTATTTTTAATGCGTATCAATCAAGTGTGGCGTATAACCACAATTCATACGTTTATAGAGTCTCGCCGTCAGCGAATCGTGTTGTATTTTGGATGACAATCAATGTTGATTATTAGATTAGCTGTATAATTATATTCTTTGTGACGTCTGCGGCCGTAAGTCATTCTTATCAACCGTTCCACAGAAATACAGGCATCCCACAAAAAGCTTGAAAACAAGATTTCAAAACAGCTGGATAAATTAAAGGTTTTTTTTTTTAAAGATGGAACAAAAAACAAAAAAACAAAAAAAAAAAATTATAGCCCATCTAAATTTAATCGCAGTTGAATTCCACCGATTCTTTATACAAGGGAATACAAGGGAATTCAGTCCACTTGAAATAAGTCTAACAAAGAAACATTTAAATGCTTTGGAAAGTTGAAAACATTTTTAAAATCATAAGTCCTATAAATGAGCACACCATATTCCCTAGAACTATACGTGTTGCCCTAGATCTCTAGCTTTTCCGCCCTTCTTTTTTTAATTTTTTTTAGGGCGCTATAAATAGATTTTGTTCCTCCACTTTCTTAGTTCATAGACCTGGCCAGCACCTTCCAGTCTGACATATCTGACCCAAGTAACTGTAAGCCCAGACTGGAGGCAACGCGACTTGTCATGGCTAACTTGAAGGACTGATGTCGCAGTTACTGTGCGCTACCCACCAACAAGTGAGTCTGATAATTTGCGTAACAAGACTGGTCACGTAATGGCACCCCGCTTGCCCTTATTTAACGGAGCCACTGACGTAAGACCAGGCTGTAAAACACTACAGATAGCTCCGACGCTCCGACAAGTAGCCGACCTGGTGTGCACTCGCACCAAAGAAAGAGTATTTCAAAACATGTATTGTTGGACACGTGAACTGCTGCCTCCAGTGTGGGCCTACGCTTACTGTGCGCTACCCACCGACAAGTTAGCCTGATAATTTGCATAACAAGACTGGCCTCGTGTTTCGCGCGGCAACGGTCAGTAGAATTATGCGTGGTCACGTAATGGCATCCTCCCTTTCCCTTATCTAACAGAGCCAATGACATAAGATCGGGCTGCAAAACACAAAAGATAGCTCCGACGCTTCGACAAGTAGCCGACTTGTGCGCTCGTACCAAAGAAAGAGAGTATTTCAAAACATGTATTGTTGGACACGTAAACTGCTGCCTCCAGTGTGGGCCTACGCTTACGGTGCGCTACCCACCGACAAGTTAGCCTGATAATTTGCGTAACAAGAGTCGCCTCGTGTTTCGCGCGGCAACATTCAGTAGAATTATGCCTTGTCACGTAATGGCATCCTCCTTCTTATCCAACAGAGCCACTAACGTAATAACAGGCTGTAAAACACAAAGGATAGCTCCGACGCTTCGACAATTTGCCTACTTGGTGTGCGCTCTCACCAAAGAAAGAGAGTATTTTCAAACATGTATTGTTGGACTCGTGAACTGCTGCCTTCAGTATGGGCACTCCGATAGTGTTGCCCTCTCTCATACTTCATCTCATCTTTATTGTGTGGAGAGAGAGAGAGAGAGAGAGAGAGAGAGAGAGAGAGAGAGAGAGAGAGAGAATGATGGCAGGGAAGAAAGGGGGAAGGGGGTTAGAGTGATGATAGTCTAGTGGAAAAAATGAAAGAGATTACTAGGGGAAGTAATCAAATAAAAAAATATTTTGTTTGGTATTTACTCTTTTTATCATATTACGACTTTTTTTTCCTTTTTAAAGTAATAGTATATAGAAGGATGCACTAAAATCGTTTTAAATAAATTGACTTGATTTATTTCGACAGGTCGATCCAGAGAACGGTGCCAAGGAATAATGATACTTCATTTATCAGTCTTATCTGGTCAGACGCATCACCAGAAAACACTGGCGAAACAAACATAAATAAAAAGGATGTTTATGTGTTACTTTGCAATCATTTTGGCCTACTTACTGTGTTTCTGCTCAAGATCCTCATAAATCAAGCTAAATGAAAAAAAAACCACACCCAAAAACTGCGGTCTGGAATAAGTCAAAACCTCGAGACTGAAATGATTGGTTGACTTTAAACTCTATATATGCCAAAATATGACTACCAAAAGAGCTTCAATGTAAGCAAGAGTTTCGTTTTTTAAGAGAGGTATTTTTAAGCGGATGCTTATGTAATAATGATAATGATACTACTACCACCACCACCACCACCACTACCGCCACCGCCACCGCCACCGCCTCCGCCTCCGCCTCCGCCGCCGCCGCCGCCACCACCACCACGACTACTACTGCTGCTACTACTACTACCACTACTACTACTACTACTACTACTACTACTACTACTACTACTACTACTACTACTACTACTACTACTACTACTACTACTAAAACAATTAAAAAAAAAACGAGCTGATTAACCATGAATCTTGGTCTCTATAGTAGCTATTGATGGCACAGCGGTAGCTCACTTGCCCTGCAATATATGAGAACCCTGTGTTGCGTGTTTACGCCCATCACCGCCGCCGAGCCCTATGGAAATGATTGTTAGTCTCTGCCACAACACAAGTCAAGACATTGTCTGTTAAGCCACATAATAGCTGCCCTTCGAGGCAGGAATGGAACATACATTCGCCGTAAATTCGACCTCGTTTAAAGCCATAACATTAATAATTGATGTAAGGAAAATGTTTCTTTGGATGGCATATTTCCATTTGCCTAAAGGCAGCACGAGAGCAAAGGTATAGGCGTAATTCCATATGTAGGCCTAACTTGCTTGTGGCCATTTCGTGGAATAAAATCATATGTTGTTGTTAAGCTGGGTATTTAATTACAAATATCATTTATCTTGCGAATTTAAAGGTTATATTTATAATGAAGCCTTATTAGCCTCAGAACAACGTTAAGAAGTTTCTTCATGCAAAGGTAAAAGCACATTACATTTTTCAAACTATTGAAATGTGAAAGCTTCGCTCGTTATTTTGCCTCACCTGTTAAATTTGCAATAACGTAAGTCAGAAGTATTCCTTTTACCCTATCCGCCCAACCACCGCATAATGTCATGCTTGCTCCATCACATCTGTAGATGAGATACCTTTCCAGTGTGGATACGCAATCACAGCCTATAAATGAGTCTATGTTTCCATTAGCGTGATCCCAAAGCAAAAACCGGCGTCTGAAGCTAGAGGTTGTTACCGGAGCATTTTGACCACTGGAATTGTAGTTCAGGTGAGAATTAGATCCCAAAGGATAATTGCCAATTTTTGAAGACTTTTTGGTCTGTGCCGGAACCTTCCAGGTATAATAATTTCTGGTCCTATAGAGAGTAGATATTTTTTCAACATACCTGTTCACCCACTGAGTGCAATATGAACTTTTGCTTGATCTATAACCAAAGGATAATATGGCTGGATTCTTTTCCATAATATAAATTGACACAATGAAGATAATCACTGACCATAGAGCCAAGAACAGATAAATTCGCAGACGCTTTGTCACTCTCATGGCAATTAAACTGTTTTTGTATGGTCGGGGAAAACATCAAATGTACATTATAGTTTCTTTGCTTCCATAATGTCACCTTTATAAATAAAATAAAACAAGTTCTAGTATCATTATTCCTCCACGTTTTTAAACAAGATTTTCCATTACTTGCAAAGTAAACCAAAATAATTTGAATGAAAGATGTAGGCGCTTACAAGGCTATGTCATATAATAAAAAGATCACTCATATAGTGCCAATTTAATTTGAATTCTCAGCTCTAGTACATCTAGCCTAAAACTAGGGAAAAAAACTGCATGTTGTTGTTGTTATGCAAGTATATTTATATTCAAATGAAGGAAATGAACATTTCATGGTCTGTTATAACACGCAGAGAACTTTAGTATCAAAAACTGCTCTCAAAATATTCTCATTTTTTCGATGATCCAAAAAGATCTTCACACAGATATGCTGTGCTTAATGTACACTTATTTAAGATTCCTTGCAAGCCACTTTGTGTGGATCTAAAAACTTAGATCTTGTAAAGCTAAACCTAGATAATTTTGTTTCAAATGTCAGAAAATAGGTGCAACCCAACTCTAAATGAAAATAGGTCCTAAATTGCTCATCATGATTGTCAACTATAGATCTAGATCTAGATCTGACTCTTTCTGACACACTGACAATTTTTTTTGAGAAAAAAAAAATGTCTCAAGGTCCAAGAGAACAAAAAAGAATAGGTTTCCTTAAAATTGTGATGACAAATTAAAAAAATCTCAGTCCCCCGGTCTTTCTAAACAAAATAAAACTCTTTTAAAAAACCTAGACGTAATATGTGTATTATACAAATCACAACTTGGTTTACCACTATTATTATTATTTCATAAATTTATATCGTATACAGCTAAGATGCGATTTTTGGTCAAATTAAAGTGAATGAATCAATTCATCTATGTATGCGGTTAAAAAAAAAAACCCGAAATGAAAGCACATTGTGTAGACTTAGGTATGTTTTCTGTTACTCTTGATCCTTTCTCTTATTCCTCAACATTACCTTTTGCTACTCTCATAATTTTGCTCTCAACTTTTGAGAAAAAGTGGTGTAAACAATGGTTTACATTATTTTGATGCCTGCCACATTTTTGTCTATGTGAACAAAATGAAGGAAAAAAATAAGACGATTCTATCATCAATACAAATCTAGATCTGTATCATTTTTGTCATTACTTTTTCACAATTTGAATCAAACCTCGATTTACAATGCCCAGGAGGTGTTGTCTTCCTTTTCTAAAAAGCAATTGAGACAGAGGAAATGTGCTTTTTGGCTTCTTAATGTATCTGAGAAGAGAAAATTCTCCTTGCTGGGGAAATTGCACACTCTTTTAAATTCGAGCTAACAAAACATCCTTGTGTGTGTGCGCGCAAATAATTTCAATGAGCAGTTTATTAGCCTATGGAGTGACTCCTTCACTAGCTCTCATGGCATCGTTGGTTTCAAATGCTCCTAAAATTTTTTTACAAAAACAATTTGGAGCTGACGTTAGATCTTCAACTACTAAAAGAAAAATGGTTACATTTTTCAGTGAAAGGTAGGCAGGCCTATATATTTTCAAATACATGCCCAAAACTACTACTTACACGCTAACTGCACCTAAAACACAATTTTATATTCACCTAATAAATATTATCCTTCGCTGCTGCTGCTACTACTACTACTACTACTACTACTACTACTACTACTACTACTACTACTACTACTACTACTACTACTACTACCACTACCACTACCACTGCGACCACTACCACTACCACTACCACTACCACTACCACTACTACTACTACTACTACTACTACTACTACTACTACTACTACTACTACTACTACTACTGCTAGTACGATTCAACCACTACTGGCATTACTGGCCTTGCTTAGTTTCTTTGGGCGAGAGCACTCCAAATCGGCTGAAACTTCCAACTTGTCGAAGCATCGGAACTATTTTTTGTGTTTTACAGCCTAGTCTTACGTCAGCGGCTCTGTTGAAGAAGGGAAAGGGGGATGCCATTACGAGACCAGGCATAGTTTTATTGTCCGTTGCTGCGCGAATCACGAGGCCAGTCAAGTTACGCAAATCATCAAGCCAACTTGTAGTTCGATAGAGCACAATCAGCGTAGGCCCCCACTGGAGGCAGCAGTTCACGTATCCAACAATACATGTTTTGAAATACTCTCTTTCTTTGGAGCGAGCGCATACCAAGTCAGCTACTTGTCGAAGCTATCCTTTGTGTTTTACAGCCTTATTTTACGTCAGTAACTCTGTGGATAAGGGAAATGGGGGTGCCAATTTGTTACCACACATAATTCTACTGACCGTTGCCACGCAAAACACGAGGCCAGTCTTGTTACGCAAATTATCAGGCTAACTTGTCGGTGGGTAACGGCAACATCAGTCCTTCAAGTTAGCCATGAGTCGCGTCGCCTCCAGTGTAGGCATACACTCACTGTGACATCAGTCTGTCTTGTCGGCTATTACAAGTCGCGTCGCCTCCAGTGTGGGCCTACGCTAATGGTTAATACCACCCAATATTAATTAAAAGTTCACTGATATGATGATGCACCTGCTGTAAAATATGTCCAAACTGCTGCAAACATGTAAGTGTAAAGAATTATGTTCTTGTTTATGGTGGTATTTTGTTTCGTGATAATAATTATTCTTGTAGTAAGAATACTTTTCAAGTTTCTAGTTCAGTCACACAATGTAAAGAGAATGGCATGTGTGGCGATTGATTGTAACAAGCACATTATGTAGTTAATACCTGCTGGATGCTGTACCTTTCTAGGTATGTTAAAAATGTGATATCTATCAACTAATTTGCCATTTATGTGAATTTTACGGATGTAAAATTCTTAAGATGGGGCGTATGGGTCAAGTGGTTGATGTGAGTGTGAAATGAGGCTAGATCTAGATCGGAATGGATTATATTGGGTTTTTTTGGCCTTATTATTTGTAATGCTTGGTCAGATTTTGAGTAGGCCTAGATTAGACTTATTTTTAGCTTTCAAGTACTATTTTGGTTTCAGCTTTGTTTACCTTCTAGAAAGTGTGGAAAATGTGCAAACATTTTGTTTGAAGTTGTTGCTATATCACAACAATGGTAAATGTATCACGTGGGGATGTTTGATTGATTAATATTTTCAGCTAACCTTGATGACATAATTTGGTAATATTTTCTTTGTTCCAGAAATTATAGAATGCATGATTTTAAATTCTTTTGCTTAATAGTAGCATACGCGAATATTATTTTTCTAAACTCTATGAGTGGTGAGTATAAGAATGGTTGTGAGATCGTTTGGGAGAACTTGCAGAGACCGCTGAGAGTTAATCCGCTGATGTTTGAGAGCTTGTAGATCTAAATAATTGTGAACTTTAAATTGTACTGAAACTGTTTCTAATTCAAGTTTATATACCTTTTTATTCATTTTTTGACAAGACTTAGTGTGATTTCTGTCCTTCAGTCTATTTTAAAAGAAGTCATTGTCACAGACAGTGCTCAACTAGATCTATAAATAAACGGCACAAAGCTATTCGTGACACTCTAGCAAGTAAAAGAGTACAAATTTATTAAATAACAATTTAAATAGATTGGAGAAGAGTGAGGTAACATTAGCAATAAACGCTTCAGCATTTTAATAAATTGCACAAAAAAAAAAGGAAAAAGTCTTTTAAAAATCGAAAAATAATAATCATAACAACAACAACAACAAAAACAACAACAACAACAACAACAACAATAACAATAACAACAACAACAACAA
>BLXT01001244.1:391781-403617 GCA_019648995.1 Plakobranchus ocellatus
TGTGTTATGCAGGAGTTATCAAGAGGTTTGAAAAGCAATTACAATGTTGCTTGTGGGCCACAGAATATTAATATCAAAACAGATAAAAAAAAAAAAGGTTTTTCTTCCAACAAAAAAAAACCCCACACCCAGAGGAGATTGCTTTCAACAAGAAAGGAACCTCAAAAGAAGGAGTCAAAATTAAATTTCAAAAACTTGACATGAACAAGGCAAAATGTCATTTAAAAAACACCATTTAATCCTCGATAGCTCAACCTCTTCTTTGCACCTTGTTTTTAATGAAAAAGATATAAGCTGATGAAGGTATAACTAGTTGGTTTCAGATGTCGATTACAAAATGTTCTATTAATGTTGCATGCAAGAAGAAAAAAATAAACAGTTGTGAGTGTCTCACTTGTCATCATCTGAAAAAATCATAGATATGATCTCACTCATAAACTCATTTTATACGGAATAGCATATAAAAAAATGTTCAACTCCATTTTGAACAGCTTCTAAACCCTAGAGGCTTTATGTCCAAAGTCTTTTAAATACCATATTTTTCAAACACTTGAGGTCTTCTTTTTCGGTAATCTTTAACTACTTTCCTGTTTATCTACAGTAACGTCGCCACACATAACTATTGGTGTTCGAGTCTTTTCTGCTTGGTAATCATATTTTTGTCTTTTTTTTTTATTATGGCCACAATTTTTTTTATATTAACATGTACATCAAGAACTGTAAAAAAAGATTGGAAAAAACTCCTTAAGTTTGATAATTTTTATTCAATCATCATACCTTTCTTTTATATCTTACTTAAAAATGAATGATATATTTTGCGCTAAAAAAAAGTTTTAAATATTGTTCAGATACATTTTGTGCATACTTTTCACTTTGAATCTTTTGGGTTACCTGATTGCAGCTGAACAAAATTACGAACTGTTTCAAGTGATTTGAAGATGGTGAGATTGATTTTTCAGACATAAGCATTTTGTCGTTTTGACTTTCAAAAATTTTACATGGCTTTGATGATCTAAATAGCTTTTCTTGATTATCACTATATCTGAAAAATGTGCTGGTGTTTTGTAGTGATAACTTTGTTCATCACGTATATAAAAAAAATATATATATATATATATATATGTATATATATATATATATATATATATATATATATATGTGTGTATGTGTGTGTGTATGTATGTAAATGAATGAATGAAGAAAATGAATAAATTTAAATTTATAATCAATTAGACTTATTCGACTTGTACATCGTGTTTCATGTTACAGCAGAAATTATGAAATTGTGCTGGGATACTGTTGATCTTATGAAATCATAGAAGAATCTCTCAATATTCGCCTTCCAATAGGCCAACTTGAATTTGTATGCAAGATGTCCTCATTGCCATATCAAATATAGAGGAATTTAACTGGGTATTTTGAGACGTATGCCAAGAGAGGATGCTCATTACATACGCATCCTTATAGAAAATTGCAATCTGAGCGTATTTGCTATGGTCCACAAATTTGAAATACCATCACTGCAATAAGAATACAATTTTTTAAATGTCATCATGCCAACCAGCCCCATGTCTCCTTACATATGTTAATATTTCTATTTTGTTGCAATATCTTTCGGCAGTCCAGCTTCTCTCTGAACTGCTGCTCATTTATTGTCTTCCGTTTTGATTCCGATACTCCCCTTGGTTTTGGGTGTTGTCCTAAATGAACCGAGTGATGGCAGTGACATAGAAGTGGGCCTCCGCTGTAACATCGATCATACTTCATTATTACATTTACCACATTAGTTCTTTTTGTTTCTAGACAATTTCTGTATTATGCAATGGTCTTTGCTCCTCGAAATATCTATATCACAATACTTCTTTCTTGGCTACTGTTCCCTCTTTAGATTTGAAAAGTATATTACTATTAATTTCCAACTCATAATTTTAAAGGACCAGTCTTAAATTCGTATATTTATGCTTGGAGCATTTAGAATGGGAAGTTTACGAGCATGGATCGTAGTAGCGGTATTAATTCACGGTTCTCCTTACTGCCCCTAGTTGACTCTTGAGTCAAAGGCTCAGCTATCCTTGTTGTAGCTCATGCTGTAATGAAGCTTTATCTGTTCGGGCTGATCTTCCGTCCAGATGCCGGGTATGCAATTTTGTTGGTTGGCCTCTAAGTATCCCTGGGCTCTGAGTTAATTTTCCTGAGTCTGGACATGCTCCTCTTTGAACCCTCTGTAAATTAAAAACATCAATTTCTGAACTATGGATAAAGCTCTGCATAGGATAAAATAGAACTGCTGTGACTAAATGTTCCTTACTAAGATTAAAGAGCGTATTTATATACATGTAATCATTAAATAAAATAGTTGCTCGCTTGACTTCGTTTCATATCATGCAAAAAAAAACCTTTACATTACCTACATTTACTTTACATTTTTAATTTCAAAGTTCCAGTTTACGCTAACTGATTCATCTTTACAAAACAATATGTTGGTAGCATTTAATGGCTTGTATCTGATCACCCGAAACAAAGCTTATATATGGCTTAGACTGACGTAGACTATTTACAGGTCTAAGCTTTGTCCATTAAGACATAAAATATCCTTATTCACAAATCAAATCAATTTTTCTTCAGGGAAGGGGGCATCTGATTCCAAACCATACCCGTTCGAAATATGTATTTCACGTTTTTAGCATTTTACAGAGAAAAAAAGTACTCTATCGATTTCCCGACAAAAGAAATAAAATCGAAAAATCATAAGTTTTGATATCTATTCGAAATGTATGTGAATATCGAAATAATATTGATTAATTTATGCTTTCGATTACTTGCGATTTGAACTTAAATCAAACAAATTTTTTCTGCTTTTATGGCATGATTGGACATGACTGCTTCAGATTTGCAGGTAAAAGCAAAAGAAAATGATACTTTTAAAGATAATATCCTTGATTCGTCGAAATATTCATGTATTTCTATCGGAGTTTAATGGCATTTTTTTTTACTAATTGATTTTTTTTCATCTCAAAAATCCATTTCCTCTGAGATGTATATACTAATTTGCTTCAAATTTGGCATAACTATTGCCAAGGATATTATCTACAATATAATACAGGCCTTTTAGCAATAAAATCTTTATTTTATTTGAAAATGTGACTTTATCGAAAATGGGGTGTCAAAACTACTTTCAGCAATACTTACAATATCAAAATTTATGTAATTGAAGTTCTCAAGATATAAAAAAAAAAACCAAAGCAAAATTCCTCTATTACCTTTTAGATATTGAATTGGAGAGTATGTCGGTAAAGTTTCCAATAATATGACGTTCAACTGTAGGAGATGAAATATTTTGAAAATCACATATATTTTGCGTATTGTAATTCAGAATGGCGGCCGTTACTATCGCAATTGTAGATGAAAAATCTTTTCAACATTTTGCCCACTAATTTTACATCCGGCGAATACATAGGTAAACGTTAAACATTTTTATCTCACATTATAGAGAATTCCCTCTCAGGTGCAATCCCCACCCTTTTTTCAAATAACAGTGTGAGCCCCATGCTACAAAGCATGCGAGTTTAGTAATAAAATGTAGGGACTTGTGAAAAGCAAGGAAGCTCAATGAAATGATAAGTATAATCATTGCTAAGTGGACAGACAGACAGATAGAGAGATATCTTTTCACTAGCATCATTATCAGAGTTAGTTTTATCAAAGACCGGAAATGGCTAAGTTGTCTCCAACATAATGTAGACGAATGAAACATGAAGGACTAAATCATGACGATTTCAAATAATATGTCGGCGTTTTTTTTTTTTGCGGGTTTTAGTTTTTTGCACTGAGTTACCTCCCATTTACTAATGATACATTGTGAAAATACAATATATTGCTTTTAAAAGACCAACCCACAGATAAGAAGTCAAAAATATGCTAATTGTATTCACTTACATTGGGAAACAGATCACTTTTTATTATAAAACTTTCAAAAAGTTTCAGAGCTATTCATACACAACTTTGCGTTTAATTTGGCGTCTGGAATGTAACCTCCCAGTACATTCATACTGAATGCTCCAGAAAGCCTGCCATCATGTGAATGTCTCATCTACCTTGATATCTTTCTTCCATTACTCTATCTTGGTGAAAGCGTTCACCTTGTTTATCACTCACGTCACCAAGACTAGATAGATGGGAATCATATGCCTAAACAATACGATAGCGAAACCAATGTTATCGTGAAAACTTTTGGCATACAACGGGTCAAACAGCTTTTCCCAGCACTCAAGGCCGACACACTCTACTTTTTACAATTTGTTTGGGAGACTGAAGAGTAGATAAGCTGAGTAAACTACATAACATAACCAGACGATAAGCGTTTTCTTTTTAATGTATACATTCTATCAAGCATAGCCAAAATTCTGATCTTTCATTCTCATCTTCGCATGAAATGAAACTATTTTTTATTGCCGTATTATCTTTAGCACTGAGATTTCTTCTTCTTTAAGTACCTTGTCTGGAAGAGACATTGGCGATCATTTTCCTCCAACTAAACCTATTCTCGGTTAACCTCATAAAGTTGATGTTGCCACCTTTGCCCATTACCCATGACTTAAGACTTTCAAGAAAAGTTATTCTCTGTCTACCTTAACTGTGTTTGCCCTCAATCTTTCTAGTGATTGCTAAGTGTTCTAAACCTTCATGTCGGCAAATATGGCCTAAAAACTGTAATTGCCTCTGTCTTAATTAGTGATCGATCAAGATTAGCCTCTTTCAGTACCAGATCATTGGAAATTTTTCTTTCCATCATTCTTCTGATAAATCACATCTCTGCTGCTTCTAGTTTTTTCTCTTTCCTTGGTTATTGTCCAACACGCATTACCATACAAAAAAAAACTGACCATAAATATGTTTGCATTGCCCTTATTTTGTTTTTCATACTTTTATGTTTCTGTTTGCTAGTATTGGTTTCAGTTTTTTAATGTATCTTTGGCCATAGCTATTCTTTTTACTTATTTCACTTATGCATCTATCATCTAACGTTATCAGGTAACCTAGATATCTAAATTTTATAACTTGTTTTATTTGTTCGCCTTTGCTACAAGATTGTACTGGGGTTAAAGGATTACTTTGAGATGAGCCTCGTACATTTCGCTTTCTTTACATTCAAAGACAGGCCAATTCTTTCGCTCTCTAAAACTACAGTATCTAGAAGTTTTTGAAGTTGTTTGCCAGATTCTGCTATTAAAACTATCATCTGTGTACCTGAGATTATTAAGATTCTCTCCATTTATTTTAAAGCCTGAAATATCATCAAGATTCCTTAAGATTAATTCACTTTATAGGTTAAAAAGATCAGGAGACATTACACATCGCTGCCCCACACCTCTTTTGATGGATTTGAAATCACTATGCTCTTCTTCAACTCTTACAGGTGCAGTTTGATCCCAGTATAAATTTCTAATTACTCTCAGAGCTTTTCCATCAAAGTCTAATATTTCTAGCATACGAAACAGCTCTATATGTTTTTCTTTGAGAAAGGGCTTAGAATAATCAATGACACAGAGGTGGAGATCTTTTTGCATTTCCATACACCTTTTTCCATAAGCATTGGCAAAGTGAATATTAAGTTTCTAGTCCTTTACCAGGCATAAAGCCTAATTGTTTTGGGAAAATATCTGGTCTTAGTCTCTTGCCATTCTCTGTATCAAAACACGTAACGGGATTTTTAAAAAATGGCTCATTAAACTGATGCTCCATGAAGTTTACATTCTGTCGCTCCTGGTGTTTTAGGCAATAATATTAATAGAAAATCGGATTTACAAAGATCTTCTGGAATCGTGCCATCATCGTATATTGCATTAAGAAGTCTTGTTGTCAGATCTATTTCTATATTATCTAATGCCTAAATTATTTCTACTGGTATGTTGTTTAACCGTGTGGCTTTTCCATTTTTCATTTTCTTTATTGATGCTTCTACCTTTTCTTTACAAATAACCGGACCTTTCATGTCTTTTTTTTTTTTTTCGGGTTTTTTGCACCTATCATCTTTAAAAAGAACTTCAACATATTCTAACCATCTGTTTAGTATTTCCCTCTTGTCCATTAACCTTGTTTCGTCTTTTGATTTTATGCAGCCAGGGCTACTGCATTTGGTTTTCTTACCACTGATGTCCTTAATTTTAGCATCCATGAATTTACTATCTATATTTAGCTTTTGCTCTATTTCCCGACATTGTTGATTTATCCATTGTGCTTTCGCTGCATTGCATTTATTTTGACTTTTTTGTTTAGGTCTTCGTATTTGGCTTCTACATTTTTTGATTTGCGCCTTTTTCCTTTTTCCCGTCAATTCGAGTATCTCTTTGTTTATCCATTTCTTATTATCCTTTTTATCTTTTTGAGGGACGGTTTTTTTCTATGACTTCATTAAATGAATTTTTCATTTCTGACCATATATCTTCTACTTCTGAGATAATGTTTAGAGTCTCATATTTTTTATGCAAAGCTTTAGAAATGTTGTCTTTTCATTTTTCATCAGATTTTAATAAGTTTATTTGGAACTTAGGATTAGCTTTTGACTTTCTTAATTTTTAGAGTTTTATATGAAATTTACACAAGACTGGAATAACGATCTGAATCACAGTCGTCTCCCGGCAGTGATTTCGATGTTTTGGCGACGTTTCGGAATAGTTTCTGATTGAGAAGCTGAGCTGGGACCAATAATTAATTTCTATTTACAGTGGCATAAGCAAGTTGTACAAGACTACGAAAGTCATCATACCATAAGAATGCGCATATCTTTTTCGCAGATTGTAAGCGGTACTAAAGGATCTTCTGGGCGGGAAATGTGTCTATTCTGTTCCCGTGACTCAATACAGTGGACTTATTTAGAGAAAGGTTATACTCGGTTATGCATGACCGACATTAGACAGGACCAAACGTTATGTTACCATTAAAATACTTTTTTTTTTATCTTTGATAGAATTACAGTGTTGTCGAATAAATTGGGTATCATGCACACAATGTAGCAAGCACATATCTCATGTTAGCAGTGTTCATATTTTCTTGGTTTTCCCCAACATTCGGCATGCATGGACGTTGCTCAATACCACCAAGATAAGTATTAATATTATATACTCACCATAACATATTATTCAATCATAAAATTACGCTTGTATTTGAGTTCCTTCAAAAAATACATTTCTTGGGCCTGGAGATGCAAATGTGGGTTATATTTATGTAACACATAAGTACATTACAGAGGAACAGTTGACGAAAAGGTAAAATATGAGATGCATGAACCAGAATCACATCAATGGTAACATTGCATTTGAAAGGAAAACAACAACTCTTATTTCTCATCAAATAGCACGGTAATAAAATTATTTATTTTTAATGATCTGCATTAAAACATATTCTTTGCAGTGGTGTTCATGGATATTTTTTGCAAGTCTTTATGTGTTGCTTTTTACTGCCTGCATCTTTTCCGAGTTTGGAAGCTGGTGAAGAAATGGTTTCTTTGTCTTGCCTGATCTCTGTAACCTCCTAGGACAAAAACAATTGACCACTCTCCAGTAGGCCTACCTGATATTTTGTATATAAGAGCGATAGCGATCTGACAAAAGAAACTAAAATAGTTCAGGGTGTATCGCTCTTCTGCAGCAGATCACACCTTTTCTTATAAACACGATAGCTTCCAATTGGTTCATGTTATCAGTTCTCACGGACAAGACATCGCTGCCCAAATGCT
Source organism: Plakobranchus ocellatus (assembly GCA_019648995.1). Taxonomy (NCBI): domain Eukaryota; kingdom Metazoa; phylum Mollusca; class Gastropoda; family Plakobranchidae; genus Plakobranchus; species Plakobranchus ocellatus. Next base: position 399,517 of record BLXT01001244.1, read on the forward strand.
ATTTTAACTACAGCTGATCCTCGAGCGTTCACTAGAAATCGTCGAGATAAATAAACAAACCTACTGTATCAATAGCTCTCTTGCAAAATACATAGGACGGGGGGATAAACTAGAGATATAGGACGGTAAAAATAGTTAACAATGCGTTCTTATCTTTAGAAATAAGATTTTAAAACTTTCCAGTCTTTCGAAAGCATTTCAAATTTTATAGCAGGCTTGTATACGTGCATTTAGTTTCTTTTGAATACATAATCGGTGGAATTCGACATGGAGAAGATAGAGGTAGTCTTTTATAAATGCTTGTTTGTCCATCCTATTAAAAATAGATTTTGATTTTCCGAGCTATCGCGAAATCTTCTATTGTTGTCCGATAAGATTAATTAAGCTGAACTAAAGACAGTAAAGTAATACGTAAAGACGGGACACTTCCGTCTTTGTGTCAATAAAAAATGCGTGCAAAGGCCACGCCCCCTTTGAGCGTGTACACAGTGATTGCTCTGCAGATTCTAGATCTAGGCTTGTTTACACTGAATAATGAGTGAACCGGGCATTGTAAAGCAACCAAAAAAAGATTCTCCATAAAACGTTTTTTTCGATCTAGATTCTAAATATCTAGATCTAGATCTAATCTAGATGTTATTGATCTTATTGTAATTGTTTTTTACTTTAAGATTTTTTAAAGTTCTTTTTATTTCTTTCTAGATCTAGATCTAGTTAGATTTATATTTAAATAGAACTGTTGCATTTTTCCTTTGAATAGCCAGATCATCGAAACCGATGGCAATAAAATTTTACCGTATATTTACTTTCCCAAATTTTACCCTAGATAAGAATAGATCTACATCTAGAATCTAGACTCTAGATTAGAATAGATCTACATCTAGAATCTAGACTCTAATATATCAGCCATTTTACAAAAGTTCTTTTTTTAAAATAATAATTTATTTTAATATAATTCTCTACCTTTCTTTATCTTTAGGGAAGCTAAAAAACGACATCGATGGATTCTTCAATCTTGAATTTGTACAAGAAATTGTAGAGTACCATTGGCTTCCTCATTTAGAATTTGTATAATCCGCCATGGCTGTTAACAAGTTGTACACTCCCACCGCTTGGTGGCGCTCTTTGTTAATGAGAACACAAATATTTAGCCTAGTGTCCTATCTGTACTCTAGTATCTGTGGCTGAACTGCGTCAACCTCAGTCTCATCTTGCTCTTCATTGACTATGGAAACTTGAACTTTTTAGCTTCTGCAGGCTATTAGACAGCACAATCATCATAGATTTGTATCAAACACAACTCATAATAAACACTATCAGTTGTTCTGGCGTAGACTAACTCGTCAAACTCATGAAAACCTTTAAAGAATCTAAACATAGTTTCATCGTAAAAAAATAATAACAAAGAAAAGAATCATCGACAAATATAAAAAAATTGTCCTTGGTTGAATCCAGTCCTAGATCTAGCACATTAAAAAGCATAAAAAATCATAAATGGTTGAATCTGGGCCTAAATCATTCAATCACATAAAAATCAATTTTTAATACATTTTAGATCTAGGTGTAATTCACCTTCATGCATGAAAGCATCATGGACCTTCCAATAACTAACTTATCCTAGCAGATTAATTATTTTATGTGACAAAAAAAAAAAAAAAGAAAAAAGAGAAATCCAACCCGTGCATGGCGAGTGTTAAATTAACATCATATTTACAGAGATTTGAGTCAGTCCTCTCTGTGAAGTAAGGGGTGTCAGTCCGCCCTGGGACCCTTCTTTCTCGGGTTCGAGCCTCGCCACTGGCGCCCTGGCTTAACAGAAGGCCTGAAAGCCTGAGATTACCTTTTGTGGACTGACTATATACAAGAACCAAACCAAACCTCTGTAAAGTAGATCTTCGGGTTTCTCCAATTCTAGTAATTCTATTTAGAAGATCCTTCTCGTTGGATGCATCAATGGTGGAGTTTTGGTTTTTGTTTTTTGTTTTATTTTTTTTTCCTCGCCCTAAATTTTGGGCGGGATCTTACTTTGGTTTTTAAAGGTCATATTTAATTTTTAATTGAAACATTTCAAACTCTCAGGCCTTGAAAAAACATTTCTCTACGTCTTCTTTCAATTTGGGATGAATCAATTTTCAACCCATTTTTTCAAATTGTATTCACGCAATATTTATGCAAAATAGAATAAATTTTGAATTCCCAGTCGACAGACATCGCATTCAACCTTCTTAATTGCAGACGTTAAATCTGTGAATATTTCTTGTCCTGTCTTGGTGGCTACGTGTTAGATTTCAGTGACGGTTACAGAAAAAGTAGTGCACTTTCCAATTAATCTTCTCTAGAACATCACAGCTTGGTGAGGCGCATCTTTTATTCTATTTATCATAAATATCGGGTGACTTTTTTGGCTTCCTTTACGAAATCCAAAGCCCCGTTTAACATGATCTTCTACAAAAGGTAATTGTTCAACTCCATAGCGCTGTTTTGCTTGAAATCTTATCTATTCTTCTTGCTTGCAAATACAAAAGAACCAAACAATGAATAAATTTTTTTTGACATAAAAAAATTTGTGAGTATTCACGTTTTATATTTAGCATGTTTATAAAAGTAAGTAGGCTTAACTCACTGAGCACTGGGCTAAATTGTGCTGTTAATACCATGCCACTGGCCTATTTGGGATTTTTTGAAAACGTATCAAATTATAAGAAATATAACTAGCTTAATGAAATTTTAAATACTGGTAGTTGCATATTAGTATTATAATCTGTAAAATTTTGATGTCATTCTATAAAAAAGTGTTTTTTCCATACTTTTTTCAAAATAGGCTGCATTTTTACTTTCAGACTTTTTTTTTTTTTTGGCCCTTTACATTCAAAACCCTTGTGCACAAAACAGAGAAAATTAATCAGCAAGTTAGTTTGAATCAAAATTATAATGATTTACAAAAAAAAAAACAACATTATCCAACTGTCTGAATCCAGTCAATAGTCAAGAGTACTTAGTTCCTAGAACCAGTACGACTAGAACTGCCATTAGGCCGAATTGTGTCCGCGTTTCGAAAACGAGGCTGGCTCATCTGCGCGCGGGCAAATATAAACAAACCTCTTAGTGGCCAAGCCTATAAGACAAGCTTTCATCTTACAGAAGGCTGTTCAAATATAATCTACAGCTTTTTTGGGAGGAGGAAGAAGGAGTAAGAATGAGAAAGAAGAAGAAGAAGGAGGAGAAGGAAGAAGAAGAAGAAGAGTACATGTAATAATAAAAATAATAATAATAATAATAATCGCCGATGACGTGTTAACTTACTAAACATTAATTGTAGTTTGTGAAATGTCTTTTTCAAAATGTTTAATGAGTATGACATAATTAAATTTTGTATGCTCGCATGGGCGTTGGTGGCCTATTGGGCTAGGCCTCCGCTCATGAAAACTTACCTCCTAGTCCTATATAAGTTAGGGGATGTAAAACACATTAGAAAGCAGCCGAGAGAAGCTGAGAGTTTGAAGAAGTATAGAATGCACACTGTTGCTACAAAACCGCTATTTAGTTATTAATTTTTTTTCTTTGTGACTGATGAAAATTCAACATTCGATTATCTTGTGGATTAGAAGACAGATGTAAATGAATTACTGTACTTGAACTTATTTCTTTTATCGGTGTAACGGTCAAACTGTTTTTATTGACCTCTCATGACAATAATAAAACAACAACAGCAATGATAATAATGATAATGTGCATTTATATCGTGCAAATCCATAGTTCAATCACTACCTTATGCAACTTACATACATATTCATGAAAACCATTTATATGTACATATGCAATTCTACATTTATGCAGAGTAATTAAGTAAATCATTCTAATTGGAAAAATGGAAAATAAACATTGTTATATAACTTTAGGCTATATAATGGTCTGATTCGTTTATTGACTCGTATGTTTAGGATAGTTACCTCTCCCCTTTTGTGTTATCTTTTGGTCTGATTCGTTTATTGACTTTATGTTAAGAATAGTCACCTCTCCCCTTTTGTATTGTTTTTTTATGTTGCCATGTTTCTCCTTTTTTTTTTTTTCACCTCACAAAAGTGTAATGTTCCATTGGTT
>BLXT01001244.1:416380-428340 GCA_019648995.1 Plakobranchus ocellatus
GGTTGTCTAAATTTAATTCCTATCTATAGTCATGTGGCTATGCCTGAAGCAACACTTCGGCGATTATGTGATGTTTGTCCTTTATGCTTAACTTTGTTTATGATTTGATGCAACTGTTCGGACCAACAATATATAATGATATTTTTGCACTCCTTTGCCTCTGTTTCCATACACTCTGTACTAATTTTTATCCCAATCTACCGTCTCTTGTTACCTTTCTACAACACGATTATGGCCTCCTATTCATTTTTCCTTCAAAAGGGATCCAGATCTAGATCTAGACTCAAAACGGCTCATATTGTGATTTGATCTTGTCTGCTTGCAATGTTTGGTCAGATTTTGGATAAGCCTTGGGAAGACTTATTTTGGTTTAACGGTGCTATTATGTTTTGACTAAGTTCGCCTTTTTTAATTGTGGGGTTTCTGTAGGGTTCTTGAAAGTGCGAGAGCATCGTTTACTGGAAGTTTTGAGATATTTGTTACCTAGTGATCAGAAAGGTGTCGGTTACGACTAGAAGCTTCCGGATATGTGTATAGTTTTAGGGTCGTGATAAATGAGAGTATTTGATCGGTCAATATTTTTAGCTAAATAAAACAAGTAGATTCTAGATGAGTTGTTTGTGTTCGTTTAACCAAATAAGCCTGTGGATTACATAACTAGAACTTTCTAGAAGCTATGGGCGGTGGGTGTAAAGGAGAGCGCAGTGGGATTGTTGAGGAGCTTGCAAAGATCGCTGGGAGACAAACCGCTGATGTTAGAAAGCTTGTAGGTCTAAACAAATGTAAAAATTAAATTGCTCTTCTAGAAGTGTTCCATATTCAAATCATAAACTTTTCATTCAATTTTCGGCAAGACTTGGAGTGTTTCTGTTCTTTAGTCTATTTCAAAAAACTCATTGCTACAGGCAGTGTTCAATTATATCTCTAACTTAAAAGCTCTACGCCATTCGTGACATGCTTATGGCCTCCCTCCTATGTTTTTTTTTCTTAGGAGTTGGTTTAAAGTTAGTGACAGCAAGTGTCTCAATCTTAATTATTACTCAGTTCTACTCATGATATAATTCATAACCTCCTGAGACACAAAGACTCTCTCGTTATAGGCATTAAGAAAAATTCATTCTGCAATTCTTATAGGAGTACTTTCTTTGCGTAATAAAGGCCTTTACTTCTGTTATGAAGATTTTCCCAATATAATTAATAGCAACTATTTTGACTCAACTTCATGGATCTCCACAACGTATTGCTATAAATGGCGGCTTGTAGAACGTTTCAAAATTGTATAATTTGCAAAACTATTCCTGACATTCTTGGACGATGTGCTGCAGCATAGGATATAAATAAAATCTAAATTTGTCTTTACGTGTGAAGGTTGACATGTTACTTTTATATTGAAGTTCTGCAGGTTAATTCCTAATTTGCAACAGAGCTATAATGTTATGGAATTAAATGCTTTGTTGTATTATTTGTGCGTAACTGGCTAACTCAATTTTCGTCGTATCTGTCTATAAATATTATATTAATGGTTTCTTAAACGCTCCATCAACACACCAATTTAGCTTTCAACTCCTGACTAGCATGCGGGACGCCACGTGGATGGGGAAATTACATGGATTATTTCGTGCTGTGGTGGTCAAACCGCTAGCCCAAGTAAATATCAGGCTTATCCTGGTCTAAATTTGAGGAAGTTGCTAGAACGTAATTTTATCGGGTTTTTTTTATATTTTGTTTCGTTTTGTTTTTTGGGTTTTATTTTTATTTTTATTTTTTTGTTTGTTTCTTTGTGCTTTTTTTCCCGTTTTAGGCATAAAGATTCATTGGAAAAAAAATTGAATGCTTGAATTTATGTTTCGCAAAAACATTGTGAGAGGGACAGCAGGGTTACGTTGTAAAGACTAAATATGCGTGCCCAAAACTAAGTGACACACCGATAGATGTACGAATGAATAGGTGAATGGATGGATCTAAAGGTGGATAGATAGATAGATAGATAGATAGATAGATAGATAGATAGATAGATAGATAGATAGATAGATAGATAGATAAATATAAAGAAATGTAGGTATGTGGGTAGGTAGTGAGATAGGTAGGTAGGTAGGCAGATAGATATATTATAGTCATGCACGGATTCATTGACAAAGAGAGAGAGAGAGAGAGAGAGAGAGAGAGAGGGAGAGAGAGAGAGAGAGAGAGAGAGAGAGAGAGAGAGAGAGAGAGATAGAGGGTAGAAGAAGAAGAAGAAGATAGTAGTCTTGTGTATTTTCTCAGTTCCGCCTACATATATAATTATATCTTATTGTAATGGAGCTAAGCTCAAACGTGTAATACCTATACCAATTTTTGTTGGCCGTCAATAAAATCCACAGAAATCTCTAGAGCATGCCATTTTATGTGGGCGTATTTTAAAATCCCGAAGTTGCTTAAAGGATTTACAAAATAACATTTTAGAACCCTATTATAACCTTATTAATCTTGCGGAATAAAATGTATTGAAGCTAGACATCTTTATTAGCCACAAATCTGAAGATGTCATATTTTTCTGCGCAAACTACACATGAGGCTCCATTAGATCGATTCCTAGATCCCTAGAGTGATTTACGTATGAATCTGACAGACTAATTTTATCGATGTAGATTTCTAGATCAAGGCCCGATCTGAATCTGCTACGCTTCGCAATTGATCTATGACTCTAATATGGTTAGTATTGTCAAATGCCGATTTTGTTTTAACCTTATCAAGCATGCGAAATGTAAATTTTTTTTTTTCCATCCGACGGCAGTTAGGCTGTTGAAACCTAGAGGTCTTGGAGGTTTTTCTAATCAACAAAAATGTATATAGGCATTACACGTTTGAGTTCTAGATGTAGATCTCTAGAGTGATCTACGTCTGAATTTGACAAAGTATTTTTTTCTATCTAGATCTAGAGTCATAGTCTTTTTCACCTTTCGTAGAACGGGGAACTTGCTAATATATATATATATATATATATATATATATATATATATATTTATATATATATATATATTTATATATATATATATATATATATATAATATTTATGTATATGGAAATATAACACGACAGTTTGGTTGCCGCTAAATGAGATTCGAGATTCGTAATGCAGATAACTGTCGGCCTCAGTCTCATTCATTATCTCATTGACTGCGAAATACTTTTGGGAATACAATTTATAGCTTCTGCCGGTAAAATCATAATCGTCAGCTTAGTTCTGGTTTCTTCTGACTCCATTTTTCAAAATGAAGAGAACTGTAAGTGGTGGCTGGGTAGTTAAGAAAACTCCTATTTTAACTCAAGAATGAAGAGTTGTGTACCTCAAGTACAGCATTTCCCGGGTCTAGAGTTCTTGTTTGTACCAAGTCTGTGGAGCTCTGAAATTGCCGGATTGGGATCGGCCTGCTTTAGCTCGGGTCTTACTACAATCAAAATGGCGGCAATCGTTGAATTAAAGAGCTGTGAAATGGGAAAAAAATTAGCTTCCAACATTTTTAAAGAACATTTTCACTCAATATATGAAGCTTGAATTTTTTAGCCTGATAACTCTGAGGTAACACAGATATAGATAATTTTCACTGACAGCAGGATTGAATCCTTCTTTACTCTGATTCCACCCAAACACAAGAGCCTTAGAGTAATTGATCATTAATTCTAGTTTTTGATTGTTTTAACTCCAGTAAAATCCCAGAAGAAGAATTTTATACATCTTTTCTTAGTTCTTGTTTATTAGAAGTAACAATGGTTGCCTAGTAGATTTAGATAACACCATATTAGTTTGATTCTTTTTAAATACAACTGAGAAATTTCTTATTTAAAATCCTTACAATTAATAGTTGTTTTAATTTTTGCTTTATTGTTGCAATCATTTTATAATTAAATGAATGTAATGTTAGTTATTTGATTACCACTGACTAGTAGTTTGTATAAAACGTTATGTGTCAGTGCTTAGATCTGGCGTTATTGCTACGCTATAAGACACTCTGAATGCAGTATTGGATGTGGACAAAGACAATAATATTACTGTCGCCCCATCTCCTGAGGTCTTTGATTCTCCACCAAACGACAAATGATTGTCTCCAAGTCAAAATCAGAGGAGCAGAATTTGCATCTACGTAGGAATTGCTTTTTGTTGCATAAGCTAATGGTCACTTTATTTCTTATATTTATAATTGAATCCTTAGCAGGACTAGTTACTTTGATTATGGATTCTAATACATCTAATACATTGCTGAGATAATCATTTTTAAATGATAATATAGTGAGCTTTTCCTCACAGTTTTAATCACAATCTAAGAAAAACATTGTGATTATTTCACTTTATTTCTTTTGTTTATAATTGAATCCTTAGCAGGACTAGTTACTTTGATTATGGATTCTAATATACCTAATGCATTGCTGACATTATCATTTTTAAATGATAATATAGTGAGCTTTTCCTCACAGCTTAAATCACAATCTAAGAAAAACATTGTGATTATGTCACTCAGCCTACCTAGCCCTTCAGCTAAAAGGAACGTCTTGCCCCAACTCACTACAGTAACAGAAATGGCAGAGCTTGCATCAATGTGGGAATAGAAATGATGATTTGATCTTCATGTCAATATTTTTGTATTCAGGTTTCAAAGGATTGACTGTCCAAGAAACTTACATGTATGGTTTGAACATTTTTATTATTTCAAGAGAACAACCTTATTGAATTAAAAACATTTATTTTTTTTTTTTTACATTTTTGTTTGTAGTTTGGCGTTTAAGCCGAAGAATAATAATGAATTTGCTCCAGGATTCCAGTACATGTGCTAAATTGACAGACATGATTTTAAAGCTCAAGTCACACTATGGGAGAAGTATCTCATCTTTTTTGCTCAACAACTGGCCCCACTACTGAAGAGAAACAAACCCTTGTATTTTACATTTTGCACCTTTTTAATTTTAGTCTCGCACAGCTCTTCTAGAATGGTTCACGTAAGCTTAGTCTGGTTTGCAAATAATTGAATGACTTCGGAATAATAACTATGTGCTTATGTAAACAATGCATGTACTTGTATATATTGATTTAAAATGTATGCACATAGTATTATATGATGTATGGATGTGATTCGTAAGTTGATTGCCAGTCCTGGATAGTGATGGGTGCAGCTGTTATCATGGAATGAAAGTCGAGCGTTTTGCTGGAATGAAAGTCGAGTGTTTTGCATATCTTTTGCGTTGGTACGTTGACCTGAAAATTTATATTTTTTAGCAGCTGATTAAATTACTTTGGTGTCATTTTAGAGTTTACGCGCAAATAATTTACCATACATCGAGAAATTTACAAATTAATGTTGGAAAGTAAACTTAACTTGTCAATGAATTAACAGATTGTACTTTTGAATTTGGTATCCACTTATACGTTTTTTTATTTTATGTTTTAAATTTATTTTTGTCTCTGTCGCTACGTCTAAATTATTTCTTTTTTGTTTGTTCATAAAGCCTTCGTTTCGGTTTTTTGTTTTGTTTTGTTTTTTATTTCTCTTAGATGAGTTAATATGAATGTTAATTTTACAAACACCTTAATACTGCAATTAGGGACTGCCGATAAATATTTGACATAATTTTGCTCATCCTTTGTTTCTCTATGTTGGTATCCTATGACTGGGTGGTTAAATTAAGTCCAAAATTAGCTTGCTTTTGCCAGTTTAAATAAATTTGGTGAACATTTTTTTGGAAATGTTCAATATTTTGAATGTTCTTGAATTAGATAAAGTTTAGTTTAGCTGCAGTAGGCAACAAAGACATTACATTGTGTTATCAAAGAATATATGTGTAAATAGAAAAGAAAACAAATAAATAACCCTAATTTTTTTTTATCTCTGCCATCTGCTAGATTCTAGTTCTTACCAATTTTGAAAGGAAGAAAATTCAGTAGGCCAATCTCTATTATTTATTGCTCAACCTTATTAAAACCCAGTTTACAGACTATGAAACCTGAATGCAATACACATTATTGCTATGAAAAATAGAGTTGGAACAAACAAGCACTGAAAGCAAGAGCGGTATTAAGAGACCATTTTTTTTATCTGGGGTTAGAACATTTTGAGTTCTAGAGAGACCCATTCCTTCAGTGAAAAAAATTGGAGGAATGGAAAAACTGAAGTTTAGACCTTTCAAGGCGAAAATGTATTTAAAGTATTGTTTAAGCCCTTTGAAAATATGCTTTTTGGCCTAAATTTTGGAAAAGTATAGCTCCAAAACTTAAGCATTAAAACCATAAAGAATCTGATCCCAAACATTAAAAAAGCGCGATTTTCTTAGTTTTACAAATAATTCTATTGTGGAGTTAAAGCAAACAAGAACTAAAGGGATGTTATCTAGTTTTGTATCCAGCACATGCATACTATAAATAAGCACCATCAATGTTCTGGCCTAGATGTAATTCATTTAACTCATGAGAATCATAATCTTGGCCTACAGTTTTGCTGAAAAAAAAATGAACAAAGTATTTTTAGTTAAATCTAAACTTGTTCAATTAAGTAACGTATCAACTAACACAAAAATCGACATTGGTTGAATCAAAGCCTAGGTTAATCGCATTAACAAACATGAAATTGATGATGCGTTGAATTTAGACCTAAATGAAACTTACCCAATAATATGAAAATCATCTTAAGTTGAAATTAGACTTAGATATAAATCATCAACACGTACAAAACACTATCATGCTCGACTCAACTGATTTATCCAAGCGAATCATGTTTTAAAAACTCTTGTCGCCAGTCTACTTAGCGTGTATTTATTTATTTTTTTTTAATCCCAAATTTTATTATTATTTAGTAGATCCCAGCGTTGCTCCAACTCTGGTAGCTCTATCCTGAATAACCTTCTTGCATGAATAGTGCAATCTTCGCAATTTGTTGGGAGTGAGTGTGTGTGTGTATGTTTTTGTCCTTCTTTCTTTCTTTTGTCTTTCTTTCTTTCTTTCTTCTTCCTTGGCTTACCTTTAAGCGGTGATCTTGCTGTGGATTTGTAACGGTCCTTATGTTCTTGAAATTTAAAACATTTTATGTCTGCAGAAAAAACAAGTCTCTGTGTCTTCTTTCCAAGTAAAGGCGAACCAGTTAAACCCAGATATGGTATAACAGCTTAAGTTTTTCCTAGTTGTATTTACGAGTCCTTAATGCATAGTCAAATTAATATTGACATTTTGTTTTTCAACGACAATGCAGTCAGTTTCTTAAATTGCATACGCCAAATCCGTGAAGATTCCTTTTCTCTTCTGACGTACGATATAGCCTTGTTATTGGCTGTTGTTGACATGTACTCTTCTGCCGATATAAAAGAGATGTTTAAAAAATGATGTATATTGTTGTAAGGATACGATTCTTCTATTATTTTTCTGTTTTGCTTCATTGGAGAAGTAACGAGATATTTAAAACAGAGGGAATTGGGAGTTACGAAATCAAATCAATAAGCCTACTGAAGCACAATAATTTTGAATTTTTATCCATACCAAGAGTTGCAGATTATTACAAATAAATAAAGTAAGGTATATCTGCAAAACAAATGAATCGTTCTTAAACGTAATCTAGAAACATATTCAGTACTTAACATATAACCGTGCAGCACATAGCTTGGATGACAGGAATATTTTCCCTCCTCTCCGACTGCAGCTGAACTCTTTGCTTTATGCAATTTGTACACATCTTATGCATAAAATCCAACAGTTCATTCATACAAAAGCCGCTTCAATAGTTCTTAATAACATAACTCGATTTGTTCTTTACGATGATCTAAATGACTAATGTAATTCTTTACACAATTTCAAAAGTTATAAGATAACAACGACAATCCTGAATGACACAAACATGTCTTAACTACTCAGTGTTCAAATTGTAATTACGCGGAGTGGTTGATCTTCAATGCTTGAAATAACAGTCTCACATTTACAGATAGAGAGAACGAATGTAATGCCACACTTTGTAAACATAAATCTTGAAAGGCTCTCTGGTCCCTTTTTAACGGCTTTGCCTTGTTTAATCTCATTCTGTCGGTTTCCCTCTGATGATACAACTTGCTCATGCCAATCGCTAGGCAATGAAAACATGCTGTTCGTTATGCACGGCCGGTCAGTATGGCATATAAACAGAAACGCGAATATAAGGGAGAGCGACGACGGAAGTGTTCAGCAGATCTCGTGACCAATCGTCTTTCTTACCTACATTGAGGTCTGATTGGAGGCGGATTATCGCGCGACAGAGTAGACCAACACAGACACTTCACACAACTTCCATATTTTATGTATTTGAACCACCTTCTTGAAGACGCGTGCACTGGTGTCAAACTAAATTTGTAAAAGTCAATGGTAACTTTACTAGAAATTTCTCTTCCCTAATCAAATTCTTGAATGAGTATTCACGTGTAGCTAGCAAACTGCGTGTTTGACGAAGCTTGCGTAGAATAGGCTAACAGTCGGCAAATTGACCAAGAGAAAACAGCGTCGATAGATTGAGAGCCACATGTAAATATATTGATTACAAGAGGGAAACGGCCACTCCATGGTTAGTGACTTAAAATATCCAGACATTAGTCTTAATGGCCTTTTTTGGAAGAATGATGAGGAGACACCGTGAACTTTCAAACGGTTGTTGTTTGCAAATTTTGGGCTGCTCTCTCTCGCTGATAAGGTTAAAGAGTTTGATGAGGCAGTGTGAATTTGTAGAAATGTGAGGACACTCTGTCCCGGCTTTGAGGAAGTGAGAGAAACATTCCATTGCTTATGAGACGAAAGAGTTATAGTTTAAAAAAATGTCCAAGACTTTACGCAACAAAGTACTTCATGATGCATGTGAAAAGATAACAACAACAACAACAAAAAAAAAACAACATCTAAAGCATTTAATCATTACTTCGGCAGAGACTTCAGGATCTGAATGAAAGAGAAGGCAGCGACGCAATATATTTGCCACTTAACACTGTTGATGCCTGTACAAAAATGGGAATATCTGGTTTCGCAATTGAACTTTTTAATCGTTTTATTTCTTTCTTTTTTATACCATGTTATAATAATTTGTATACTTCCGTTTTTGAGTATCGTTGAAATGAAATAGGAATGTCGATAAACTACAATTTGAAAGTCGTGAAAGTCATTCAGTTTTTGTTTTTTTTTCAGCCAAGAGATTTGATTTAATTTTATTTAAAGTATAGAGCATCTTTGAAAATTTTATATGTGTGAATTATCATTACAAATTAGAAATCATGCAATGATGCAATTTTTTAACAAATGTCCTAAACCGGCCAACAAAATTTTGGTTGCTAAACTTCATAGGGAGCATTCTTTAGTGAGTTAAAACATGCAAGTTCATTTTATATCTGCAAGCCTAAATATAAAGCTTAGAAAAAATCATTTGTAATGATGGGCCTAGATTAGAACTGGAAAGAAACGAATTTATAGTATACTTTGTGCGTTTCACACTCCACGTAGAGCACATTTTTTGTTCCCTTTACCAAATCCGAAGCACATTGTAACATTGTAACATGATTATCTGAACAAGGCCAAATGGCCTCTAATTGGTTACATCGCTTATGAATGAAATTGCTGTTTTGTTTGAAAGCTAATCTTTTCAGCTTGCTTGCACATTTAAAAAAAACAACAAAGAATTAATTTTTTACCAAAATCTATATTACGTTTCTTCACTTTCAATTTCAGCATATTTGTAACAGTAAGTAGGCCTAACTCTGATAGAGCATACCAAAGCTGAAAAAATAAGGCAATCGAAAATAGGGAGAATTTTCGACTTTCTGTCTTTTGTAAGGTAATCATTGACACTCAAATCCAAGGTAAAAATGCAAGTCTTATCTCATCGCTCACACCGATTTTTTAGGGTTTTTCAATGTAAAGCTCATAAAAAAAAAATGATGATGATGATAATAATAATAATAATAATAATAATAATAATAATAATAATAATAATAATAATAATAATAATAATAATAATAACAATAATAATCTTAATCATAAGCATAATATTTAATATAGGGTCAAGCTAACCTTAAAGAAGAGTTAAAAGAAGCAATAAAGAAAAATAAAAAGGGAAACAGGACCAGATACAATACTAACAGAAATAATTACAGCATAAACATCATTTGATACATTTTAGCTTCACGAATGCAAAGATACCGGTGCTTAAATTGCATTATGTAATATGTAGACTTGTCCTATCATGTAAGGGCGGTGAAGAAACACAGTCACCTTTGCACATCTTCACGGCAGTTTTTACTAAATGCACCAGTAATCTCATCGTGAAATGTGGGGAGGCAATTTAGTTTTAGTTGTCTTTAGCAAACATTCATGAATATAATGTCTTTGAAATCTTTTTGAATTAATTCCATCATAGGTATGGCCCTCAAATAAACTTTTTGAATTTGTATTACATAATTATTCTACCAAACATGTACTGCGTTATGTTGTTTGTTTGGGGTTTTTTTGTCGGTTTTTTTTTATATTTTTTTTTTAATAGATAAAATGACATTGCAGTGAACATTTGAGAAAATTAATTACTTTATTTTAAGTAGTCACGTCCTTTCCCCCCTCCCCTTTTTCCCCTCGTGAAATCTTTCTCCCATTGTTGCATAACCCGTTCTACGAATGGATGAGTTGAACCGCAACAGAGTAATTCAGAAAAAAGATATAAAGAGGAAAGAGAGAGAGAGAGAGAGAGAGAGAGAGAGAAAGAGAGAGAGAGAGAGAGAGAGAGAGAGAGAGAGAGAGAGAGAGAGAGAGAGAGTAGGTATTGCACAAATAATCCAAAAAATTTCGATATGAGATGCCGCTTCAAACATTTCGATCTAAGAAATCCTAGAATCTAGATCTAAATAAAATGCGCGCCATTATTAAATGAAATGAAACGCCGAGGTATTCCCTTATTTATTAATATTTACGCTAGGCTAGAAAATAAACGAATAGGGGTAAAAAAAAAAAAAATCACTCACACAACTCAAAAACACGAAACTTGTTCTGGTTTCAATCGCTGACGGTTGTTAAAATTTTCTTAATCCCCTGTTTTCCACAAAATATTTCTTTAAATTTAAAACAAATTAATGCCCACGTTCTCACTTTACATTTTCATGCAGCTACTTGCCAACAACTTTTATGTATCCGGATTGTGTACTTTTTTCAGATAACCCTGTTCATTTATTTCTTGGCCCAGCTCCATTATGATAATATGTGTCCCTATTCGGTTTCTATAATTAGAAAGGGAACAGAAGGCTTGGCCAAAGCCTAGAGGGTTCACCTGACCGTTTCCGAATTGTTTCCTTTCGCTAAACTACTTGCCCCAAAAATATATATTCGACAGTCTTGTGAGTAGTAACAACACTGAAGTGTGCTCATCTCGAACCAATTCTTTTGTAACAGTTTCTCAAACATGATTTTTGTTTGCAACACATGCACACCCGTAGGCCAATCCTATGATTATTTAATTCATTTTGGAAAAAAAAAATACAAATTTAAAAAATGATATGTATGGGTTGTGGGGGCCTATACAAATACAACAATATCTATTGTTATTCTGGCTAGATTCTGATTGGGTCTAGATCTAGGTTAAGCAGTTATGATTCGGAATGAATCTATCACAGAACCAGATCTAGGCATACATGTTTATCGGAACCGCATTGTTTCATTTAACAACTCAATTAATTAATGTGTGTGCAAGTTGTTGAGCAAAACAAAATTTTAAAATATAATAGCGTGCTCATGTCAGTAATCTAGATAAAAGTGTCTACATAGATTTAGCCTTCAATTTTATCTCTTTATGTAGTTAGCTAGGAATTTTTGTTGGAGCGCACGCACCCATAACTCACAGGCCGATCTATCGATGATCATGTATGGATATTGTTGCCTTTTTTGTTGATAAGTTAACGATAACCTCTCTCTCTCTCTCTCTCTCTCTCTCTCTCTCTCTCTCTCTCTCTCT
>BLXT01001244.1:448280-468276 GCA_019648995.1 Plakobranchus ocellatus
CAAAACACACACACACACACACACTCTCTCTCTCTCTCTCACACCCTTTTCCCCAATTTTAACACACATCGGTTGTCCAGAAAGATACTCATGTGAGAGCAAAGAAGCAGAGAGTCTTCAGAGAAGAAACCCCTCTTAGACAAGTGTTTTGGCCCTATCTTCTTACACTGTAAGGGTGGGGGGCCACACAAAGGCCATGACTTCTAGGTGTCTCTCTGCTACCTTTTTTTTCTTCGAGCCTCAGTTTTTCTCCGGGTGAGAACCCATAACCTTTTTCTTTTCAAACTGTGGCGACTCCCTTTTTCAAACGCTCTACTGATTGTGCCAAGAATGCGCCTGTGGAAGAAACCAATCACTTATGAAGTAACCGCTCATTTCTCCTACCCTAAATCCATCTAGAGCTCTTTTCGGCAGGCTCGGCTAGTGCTTCAAGAACTTTGGTTCTTCTGTGGCCATTAATGGTTGTAGGCTGGTGTTCCAACAAACCCCCTAGCGCCAACCTTTATATGCAATATGTAGGATTTGTATTCAGCTTTTCCACCTCCTTACTCAAGTTCTTATATTTTCTTTTTTTGTATTTGCCTCTTCCATTCTACTCTCGTATGGTACTGTGAGTTTGGCCATGATTTGTCCAGTATCAAATGAATGGAATACAATATGAGTCTTCATTCCCCTGTGTCTTGGATGACTTTAGGATGTTTGCTCCATTCGGGGAGATCGGCTGAAAACTCTCAGTCCTCACACCCATCCAATAAGCTCTTTCTCTGAGTGTTCATGCCAGCGGCACATCCACACCAGGATTTTGTTCCAGCTTCTGATGTGAATACTAGTGCTCTTGCCTTGGGTCCGACAAGCAAGCCTTTCGCGGCACATATTGCTATCGCCAATTCTTGTAACACTCTGATGTGTCGCCACGTGTATTTGTCCTGATTTTGAGCTATTTTGCAGGAAATGAAAACATGTTCTGTAGTCTGCTTGGCTTACCACAGTGGACATGTGGGATCATTTTTTATTACCCACCGCACCCATTTGCATTTGTGGGTAGAAGGTCAAATACAGCTTGAATAAGGAAGCTGATTCTGAGTGGCGCCATGTGCCAGATCTCATTCCATGTAAGAGATCATTATAATTCATTTTCCCAGCTTGTCCATTGTCCTTGTTGGGATTGCTAGACGGCTTTCGGCATTTGCTTCGAGTTCTCTTCCAGTCTGATCTTGTCACTTATAATATCTTTTTTTTTCTTTACCTTCTGTTTTTGACTATCACTTTACTCCTCCTGATACCAGTCCTTTCTTTCCAGTCTGAGTGAGACCAATTACCTCTTTCATTTCCAGGCCCTCTTTTGGTTCACTGCCGTGTCAACTTTCCATTTTGTGCCAGTTCTTAGCTGGGGGTGAGTGGATCTCACTGCTGAGTTCTCTCAATCTTCGAGCATTGCCATTAGTCTAGCTTTTCGGTACTTGTACTCTTGAACTATTGACTTCAGGGAGTCTCAGCTTCGCTTTGCGGTAGTACATGGCAACATCTGTTAGCCCGGGTGGGACCCCTAGCCATGCTCTTGTAAACCTGTTTATTTTGGCTTCTATGGATTCCACAATTGAAGTGCTGATATCATATACTAGAAATGGCCACGAGAGTTTTGGGATAAGCATAAACTGGAGACACCTCACTTTGTACTGATCTGGCAAGTTGCACTTGCGCATTGCTTGAAGACCCACTGAAGCTTGTTGTAATGCTTCAAATCCACGCTTGGTGTCTTTCATGGATGAATCGTACCATCTTCTAAGGCTCTTGACTGACTGGCTACCTATAGCAGACATATTCATCTACCTTGCCTTTTCTTATGGATACGCTTCGAAACTTCTTCGGCTTAAAACTCATTCTGTTCCAGTTCATCAGAGCATCTAACCGATTTAGCATTCTGCGGGTCTCATTTTTCTTTGAGCACAGGATCGTAATGTCGTCCACGAAAGCCTTCAGGGGCGGCATGATACATCCACCGCGTAGGTCTTCTGGACTCACACTCCCCTCTACTGCTCTCAGGATAACTTCCATAGCCAAGACAAATAAGATTGGAGATACAGTGCAACCCATAGCGATGCCAACCTCCAAGTTTATCCAGTCTGTCGTATAACTCTCAGTTGAGAATCTCATCTTAAATCCATTGAAGTAGTCTTCGAGCATTGCTTGAATATGGTATATTTTAGAGCTCGCTGGATCATGTGTTGCGGTATAGAGCCGTATGCGTTAGCAAGATCAAACCCGACAACATCCCGTTTGCTTTTTATCAATACAGCTTTTTGAATGGCTTTCCAAATCATTGTGGTGTGTTCAAGATAGCCCGAAAATCCTGGAAGACTCCCTTTCTGCACAGAGACATTTACATATTCATTCTCTATGGAGTATTTTTCAGGCGCGATGCCATAACTGAGAAGAAAATTTTCCCTTCCACATTAAGCAGTGAGATTAGTCGAAACTGATTAATTTCAGTTGAGTTTTGCTCTTTAGGAATGTAAACTTCCTCAGCTGTCATCCATTGCTCGCTGATCTTTAGATTATTCAAAGCGATTTGGAGTATCTTGTGAAACCATCTGAGAACATTCGGAAATCTTTTGTACAGCAGGTTTGGCCCAAGCGAGGACTTACCTCTTGCCTTTTTAACTGCTGAGTGTACTTTTTCCAGCGTCGATGTCTTGTTGTTGAATTTAACTCCTGATATGGATGGCCATATATATATGGCTATATCCTCAAATAGCCTCTCTCTTGCGAAGGTGGGGTTCTATTTCTTCTTTTTGCGCCGTTAAGGTACCTGATTTTGGTTGTTGAAACAGCTGCCTGGCAAACTGGAACAGGTCTTTGAAGAAATTCGCTCGTGTTTTTTCTTCTGGTTTTGTCTTTTCCTGGCTGATCTGGCTCTGCTTAAGGCCGAATGCCTCGCTTTGAAATATCTCGCTACAGGTGCTGCTTTCATTTGCTTCTTTAGGTTTCTTTTCTGCTTGCGCAGCATTTCCATTTCGCATTGCCTTCTGCTTTTTATTGAAGAGCTCATGCCTTATGTTGCTTTGCTCCAAATGTGGCCAAGCATGTTTGGTAGACAATGTCACCGAAGGTTGCATGCTTGTTCTCTAGTGTGCTCTTCCCTATAAGGTCATCTAACTTAATGACAATCTTAAAATCCAGTGCATCTCACTGCCTAACTGTACTTGCTGGTGGGAATTGGATTTTCTGGCTATTTGCGTTTAAGAGCTGCCACAGCTCCTCATCTGGATCAGAAGCGTGAATTTCCTCAGCGCTGTGATTTTGTATCTGGCCTTGGTTTTCCGATGTCCTGTCTGACTGAGCAGAGCGCTGTAGCCGGTCTTTTGAGTGATCAGACATTTCATCTTCGTCTTGTGGATCTTCATGCCTATTAAGGTGGAGAATCTTCTACCGTAGATACACAGGTAGTCCATGGTGCGTTGTTCAAATCTCGTAGTCTCTTGCGCATTCCTAGAAGAGGCACCAGTTGATCCATTATTCTCTCCCTTTTTCGGTGGATCATGGGATCATTTCTCGTTATTGGTTTTTGAAGCGAATTGTTTAGAAGCCAAGGGAGTGCTAGCCTGCGAAGCTCCTGGGTCTAGTTTTCCCAGTGCCCCCTTTACTCTCTGGGTGTCCCTCGGTCTCTTTCGGCCTGTTCGCGGAAGTCAATGGACAAGGCATGTGTGGTAGAAAGATACTCATGTGAGAGCAAGGCAGCAGAAAGTCGTCAGAGAAGAATCCCCCCCCCCCTTTTTTTTAGGTATGTCCACACGTAAGTCCTGTCTGTAAGTTAAATGTTACGCTTTAGGCGATTATGTCATGATAATCCGTCAGGCATACAGTCTTTTTCGGACTTATTTAGGCTCGAGGATTGTGTGTTGGCTTGGGGCCACTGTTTGGATCGACAATCTATAACGATTATTTTTGCTTTGCGGAAAGTATGCACCGAGTGCGTATGTCTTATCTTTGTTACTGATTTAGTGAGAGACATAGAAATAAAACGAATACCGCGAACGTAGGGAGTTCATTATTTTCAGTTTCATCAGAGGAGACAGTGGGTTATTTTTTAGCTAATCCAGCGCGGCGGCGTACTTGATTGACCTCACGTTAATTAATACCCTTGTCCTTGTCCCCGCCGTAGGTCTAGGCTATCGACATTGTAATTATCTTCATCTCTTCAGGCATGTTTTCGCGCGCTGGCATTTAAAGCCGGTATTGTCTTTTTCAGGCAGTAATATCAAATAATTTCTATTGAATAAAAGAAATTGTATTGAAATATTCACTACCATATTTATTAGTAAAACTCAGTAGTATTTGAATCCACACATTTAAGCAGAGTTTAGGTTCGATTAAAAAAAGAAAAAGAGGTATTTAAAAATTCCCTCTCCTGATCACCTTGGACGCGTTTCCGGTAGGTGCAGAACACTGTGCACTGCGGCAACGCTGTCGTTGTAATGAGAATAACCTAGGCTGGCCTATACCCAACTCAGAAACGCAAATTAAAAATGGCAATAATTATAAGTAAATACATGAACCAGTTGATGTGTATTTAGAATTGTTTCATAGTGTTTTTCCACGAAGATTTCAAATCTGCAGTCAGAAATAAGATTTGAGTTTACAAAATCATGTGAATTAATTCTCCGGCCTGAACAGAGCCTCCACCAGGCAGATGTTCCTAAATTTCTCCAAGTATTTTTGCGTGGGCTGGCGGACCACATCAGATTAAACATTTTCTGCACAAAATCTATATATCGGACATAAACGAGACGTTTTTACTTTGAACGTGTTTGTACATTTTATAATGAATAACAACTTTCCCCAAAAACAAGAGAGGGAAGCGTAGGCACTCGTGCGTATGTTTAGCCTCAGTTTCCATATATACACTGTAGTTTGTTTTAGCCCAAACTAACTTCCCGTTCTGTGTGTCTGCTAGATACTCGTAGTCCCCTTTTATTTTTTAAGGGCTCTTTTAAAGCCAGTGACTGCCAATTTCTGTATTACTCATTCCTACTCGGGTCATATCTCAAAATGTCCTTAAGACGATTATCTCATTCTAGACGTTAAGAAATATTCAGCTCTGTATCCTTATATAAGTGCTTTCTTTAAAAAATATTAAGCGAATTAAAAACTATATTTCTGTTGAGAGATTTACCCCACCATACGTCTTTTGTCACATCTATTCTTTTCTTTTCCCTGGCATTAGATCGCATTTGATACCACTTTAATACATATTGTTTCAATTTAGTTATATAGCTGTGTAAGTATGGCGTGAAATGATAAGATTTAATTTTTTTTTTAACAAATGAGGGAATAAGATTATTTCTTAATTATTATTTTTTTTTTGTTTTGTTTTTTAATTTACATCGTTTTTGTTGAAAAATATCCGACTAGAGCTGAAAAATAATCATCGAAGAAAATGAGTATATATTCTTTCACAGGTCATCGTATGGGGATTCATGCAGTGCTCACACAATCAGCAAAAAACTGTTGTTCGCAAAAGCTGTAGATCTAGTAGCACCAGCCTTTTTAGACCTTAGTTCTCTCCTTCCTTGATTTATTGCTTTATCATCAAGGACGCTATAGTTCTCAACACAAAGCATTTTTTTTTAATGTAATATCTTACCAAATTAAACATACTGGATAGTGAAAGACATGATCGTGGTATACTCTTAGATGTTCTTATATTTATAAGTGATTTTAGCCTTTTTCCTTATTATTTGTTTTCGTGATGAGAGATATTATGGTGAATAATTTTTGCATACAGCATCAGCTGAGGAACATTACAAAAAGTATTTCGTTCGCTGTGAAGATGTCATTCTATTCTTTTACCAAAGACCTTTTACAGTCACAAATTCCTCCTTTTTAATTTGCTGGTCTCCAGGGTGACCCGAAGAAGATAACCGTAATTGGAAGTTGGAATCTATGTGCATCGTCTGAATTGGAATGCAAGCTTGCAATTAAAACCGAAATTTCAGTCTTATTTTTACCTCTCACTGGAAGGCATTCATCTGTGTTGCACAGCCCCAAAATAAAATCTTTGGAATCGTCAATAAATTGTTTCTTCGCAGCAAATATATTTTTTTTTGTTTTGTTTTATGAATCATCTGAACATTGGAATGTTATTTTCATATTGCAGTTCTGCAGGTAAATTGAGACTATGTTAGGCTGATTTGCAACACATATAGGCCTACTTAGTTATGGAATTCAATGCCTTGTTCTATTTTCTGTGTGCTGCTGGCTGATATCAATGTTCTTCTTGTCTTATCTATAAATATTATAATATTATTGATTTCTAACACTCTTTATCCACACAGCAACTTAGCTTGCAATTATTAACTGATTTTGATGACGAGCCTTTGAAACATCACGAGGGTGGATAAATCCTCATGAAAATATCAGAAATGTCCTAATTTTTTCTAACCCGGATGCAATCATGTTTGGTCAGGCTTAGAAATTTCCTTATTTTATTTTTTTTTAAATTCTCTCCGTCATAAAGGGTTTGATTTTAGTATGATTTTTTAATACCAAATATTTATCCAAAGAGAAATAGACGACGATATTTCAAAGTTAATCGCTCCCCTTACTTACATTGCACCAGCACCGTTACACTTGGCCCACAAACAGGAAGTGGAAAAGGGCATTAGCTGAAAAGGTGAGGTTTTTATTATTATTATTATGATTATTATTATCATTATTATTATTTTTTTTTTTTTTATTATTATTATTATTATTATTATTATCATCATCATCATCATGATCATCATCATCATCATCATCATCATCATCATCATCATCATCATCATTTTGACAAAAAACTATTTAATTAAGAGGTTCATTACACTGTAATCGCCGTTCAAGTCCACAGCCTTGAAACCAATAGTGTTATGTTGTTCTGTGAATTGACAAGGAAAATCATTTGAGGAACAGCGATTCACTGCCAAACACTTGTCGTATCGCGACAGATAAAATTATACTGTCAAATTCAGACGCAGGTCACTCTAGAGATGTAGATATACGAATTCAATCTTATCCTCATAAAGGAGCTAAGCTGAAACGTGCAATACCTATATAATTTTTTTGCGGATTAGAAAAACCTCCTACGTTTAAATGTTTCAATAGTCCAACTACCGCCGGATTTAAAACAAACAAACAAAAGACGGCCTTGTACACCTGGAATATCTTTTGGTTTCGCAGGCTAAGTGAGGTTCAAACATGGTTTTAAAATTTCGTTCTGTAAATGTATAAAAACAAAATCGGAATGTACAATTACTTACCAAATTAGAATCATAGATCGATTCGGCATTCTATCAGATTCAGATCGGGCCTAGATTTTGAAATATAGATCGACAAAATTACTATATCAGATCCAGACTTATATCACTCTAGAGATCTAGAAATCAATCATGTTGGAGCATCGCATGTATTTTACGTAGAAAAACGTGTCATCGCCAGATTTGTGGATGATTAAAATGTCTATTTGCAATATTTTTTTCGCTTGCTTAATGAGGTTTAAATAGGGTTAAAAAATGTCGTTTTGTAAATCCGGAAACGACTTCGGGATTTTAAAATATGCACACAAAAAATATCATGATCTAGTGAAAAACAGCTATATTTTTGTGGATTTTATTGACGCCGTATAAAGATTAGTATAGGCATTACACTTTTGAGCTAAGCTCCATTACAATAAGATTATTATTACTAGCAGTGCAAACCCTCTAATGAGAGTCAGCGACACCTTCAGCATAATCCCAACCTTATAATAACAAATGCATCGTAGACTATGGTTTTTTTTTTTTTTTACAAAGTTTATTCATAAAATATTTCAGATGCTCTCACTTTCCTGTCTTCAGTCACACACGACATATACAACTTCTTTCGACATTAACGTGCAGTGATAATGCCAAGGTTGAACAAACTATAACATGTTTTTCTTTACAAAAATTAGAGACCATTTTAACAGGACTTGTCAATATAAAAAACGAGTCGTTTATGTAGGTATGTGATAGACTTGAATCGAGGATTTAAAATAATTACAGCCAAAATTTTCTCAAGAAAAACAACATATAATGCACATTATAGTATAGATTTTAAGTATGCTATATAGTATATTATGAATAAACTTCTGTTGATGATACAGTACTAGCACGGGTAGCCTGAGTCGATGTGCTTAAGACATAAAATAAGAAAAGGGAAAAGGTCAACGCTGGTTGTCACATGAAAGCTTAGTTTGAACAAGATAACATTTTAACGAGCATCTGTTAGGTCCTTGCAAAATATATCTCTATCATGAAGTCAACTTTTCCTTTCAAATGTGTTGGCTTTTAATATGCTCTATATAAGGTAACTTTAGTACAGGTAACTGTGACTAAAAACATGCTACATTAATATATAGGGGGAAGAAAATGGGACATATCAGGGAAGACAAACTCCGCTTACGTATCGAAAAGTTATGAAAAAAATATGGGTTCTTTTTTGTAATGCGGCGTGCCTTATGAGCAACCTTAAGCCTTTAACAATGAGCCTAAAAGAGAGATTTGATAGGGAAAGAGAATGTTGTCATATAATAAACGCCATGAATTCGCTTCTAAAGCCAGCCGAATTCTACCTCTAACAATTTATAGAAATGGCTTCTCTGAGTGCAGCATTCTAGAACAATATCTAAATTTGCATAGGCCTGAAGCACATCCTCATCTTTGCGTGACAGTTTAAAAGATCCGTTCTTTTCGTTAAGTTTAACAGAGGACACTTAGTCTCATCAATTTCTGCTACACAAGCAACGCATGCTTGCCTCACCAGATTGGTTTTTAGAAACTATTGAGCACAGACGCGTTCTGCTGTGGTCGAAGGCTGGGGATCTATGGCAATTGGTTTAAATAAAGGTTAGCCGCAGCACCGGAAGAAGTGATAAGACGTCAAGTGGTCGTTAACATTTTGTCTGCTCAAGCGTTTGTCCACATTGTGTAAATTGGATCCGCACTCCGAGGCTGATTTGGCTGTGATTTCCTGTTTTCGATACTGTGGAATAAAATTGGACTAGCCCTGGATACTCACAGCTTCTTATAACACCCGCTGTTGTAGCCAACTGCCATAACCCCATTACCGACGATAGACGAATAATAAACATTATAGTGGGGCAGATTTGTGTCAAAATATTGATAAATTGTGGGATTTGTGGTTAAAGCACCAACATTGGCACAAATGAAGTTAAGGACATAACAAACACATTTGGATATTAGGCCAAGCTGGATTTTTCCCCTAAAGCCCAAAAATTTCAACAATCCAAGATGGCCGCCACCCAAGATGAAAAATCTGCAAATTATCATAACTTGTGAATAGTTGACACAAAATCATAAATGAAGTGTCTTTTAGTATGTTTTTAGATATGGTAAATTCAATGAAACCATTATTTAGTTGATAAAATGCATATCAATCATCATACTGCCCATACATACTGTACAAATCCAAGATGGCCGCCATAAAAACGTATAATTGTCATAACTTTGCTAATAGTTGAGACAAAAGCATAAATGAGGTGTCTTTTATTGTGTTTTTAGACCCGAGGAATTCTATGAAACTATTATTTAGTAGTTGAAATGCATGTAAAACACAATTTTGGCCAAAATGTATAAAATGTGAATTAGCTTATCATAATACCTAATTGATCTCATTGTTTTCACAGTTCCCATTGCAATGGCACAGTGGCGTACATTTAAGAGCAGTCCTGACACATTTGCATTGTCTTGGACAACCTCTCTTGCATCCACATTTTAACAATTCAGAGCATGAAGCCACAGCTTCTGGCAGAAGTGTCCAAAATGGTTGCCAGCCTTGCCCCCCACTCTTTTGCCAGCCATGTGTGTTTGGCGATGGAATCACCGGACAACGGACAAGTGCCTGCCCCCATACATATCCACCTTGGTATATTGCCCGTTTTGTGTGCTGTAGCAGGGCTGCTTTTGTTGGTGGTATGTTGTCCATTGACCTGTCTTTGGTGGTGAATATGTTCTTCCTGGCTGAGTCAACGGTTGTTTCCGTGCATATGCGGTCGTACAGAAGTACAACATATGCCTCCAACACAGACATGCAGTCGTCATTGAATGTCGATGGATCTGTCAACAAGGAAGAAAATACAGGTGTAACCTCATCAAATGACTTCCATATATCAAATGCAGTCTTTTTTCCCCTGCCAGAAAACGATGACACAGTGTCACAACCTGTAAAGGCATGGAACATGGGAAGTGCACGTGCCTTTTCATAACCAAGTTCTTTAGCGATGTCATGTGCAAGAATGTACCTCAGATGTCTGCCAGTGCCAAATGCAACCCAGATTTCAGTATCTGCAAGGCAAACAGCAGTCGAGACAGCAAGGGCGAGAACATCAGTGTCCACAGTACGCAACATAATTCTGCGATGCTCTTTGTGTGCTGAATCAAGAGCATGCAGAAGCATCCTGGTGTCCGCCTCCTCATGTGTGCATGGCGCTAGAGATGAGATATCTGTGTGAACTCGAGAGCACAGCACATTCTGACCACATGTTGTGAAGATGTCTTTATCTCCATAAAGGTTTTCTACCACCTGGTGCGCCAAGAATTCAAACAATTCAATCTTGTTGTCTGCCAGTCTCAAGAACTCTCGAGAATTACTTGGGATAGCGTTGGGAGGTGCAACGCGCCTTCGAATGCCCCTACCTCGAATCTCTCTAGTGGTTGACTTCAAGCTGTCTTCTAAGTACACGTCCCAAACGATGTCAATCCTGGTTACGTTTCGCAGTTGCGCTTTGATAAATGGGAGAAAAATGTGATCTGCATATTCTTGGAATGTCTTGATACCAATGGGTTTCAGCATATTAATGACTGCAGCACCATCCAATATAATGATGTTAACCAATGGAGCCTCTCCATATGATGTGCAGTATTTTTCCAGACACTCGACAAGGTCAGATTTTGTCCCAAACCGAAGCTTTCCAAGCAGGGACAGTGACGGGGGGTATGCATGATTTTCATGTTTGAAGAAATTGTCCAGGTTGCCATCGCGAGTTTGACATGCAATGTATAATCTTGAGAATAATGTACAGTCACTTCTAAGTGATGAGATGGTTTGCTTTTTTTTTCGATGGAACTCTTGATGGTGGTCGACTAAACAAGGGCATTTGATTTTTACTGATAGGATCAAACACAGATGTGGTTTGCTCTATCACTCGCTCAGTCATGTACTTGTCATACTGGTCTTGTCTCTATTGAGCGCACACTCTGGACTATAGCCGGATCAGCAATGTCTCTGCTGTCAAGTACCAGGAGGTCTTCACTCTCTTCCATGAATGGATTTCCCATTTCTTCAAATACTTGAACAAGAGCACCAACTTCTTTGGACAATTTGACCTGTGCTGATGCAGTATGCTCGTGATGCTTGAGGTTTGTTGTGCTAGCTTTTCCAGTACCTCCGTCCAGGCAGTTGACCTCGAACTCCTCAATTATCCTTGCAAGTTCCTGTCCCGCCACCATCCAACGCAGAAGGGCTTTGGGGTTTTGCAACAAACTGACCGCCCCACCATCTCCTTTTACGACCTTATTGTTTTGTTCATGTGCTTGATCAATTGCAATTGCAGAGAATGGTCCTTTTGTTTTGTGCACAACGAAGCCTCTCTTGGAAAACTCGACTGCTATATCAGGGTGTTGTTCCTTTAACATCATCACGTCACGAATATGAATTGGCACTCATCTAGAGTAGTGTGTGTGGTCTAAAGCAAAAAAACCAAGGTGCGAGCTTTGAAAGTACAGCGACATAAAGTGAGAATTTGGAATTCCGAAGAGATCTAACATACACCAAAACTAGCAGTTCAAGTCGCATGATGATCAACCAGTATTGAAACTGAGGAAAGGTCTTAGATCGATTCACGCACCATTCATCAAAAGATTTTGGTTCACTCTCTTCACAGCTGTAACCATCGTATGCTGTATGCAGGAGTATTGATAATGCACTAGCTGTAACTTGGTGTTCATGTCTTGTCCGTGTGACGTGCGCTGTTTTCAGAAATGATTCGGCTGTTCCAGGTGTAGCAATATTTGCTTGGGTCAAAGCATGCGTCCATCCACTGCCATCAAGCAAATCTCCTATAGCCGCTAAGGATGCCATTTCCAAATGTAAGCCACCAAGTAGCATGAAAAATTTGTCTTCCCCATAATCATTTGGCCAGTTCCACTGAATCTGTTTTGCAATTGCAAACAGCGGTTGGTCTAGTGTTAAGACAGGTACCTGCCCAAAATTCAGGTGGTGGACAGCTTGTTTAACGACACACATTGCATGACGAATCATTGCCACAGACTTGGAGTCACCTGGAAACAGTGGCAGAAGCGATCCGATGGTAATCTCAAAGTCACATGAAGGTTATTGATTAGAATGGAATGCAGCCCAAGAGATTGGATCATGAATACTTTGGACACCTTCACTTCTTCTCCTCCTCTGCGGCAGTAGAAACAAGTTCACAGTCACTACTCAGTATAATCTGAGTCGGAGGGATGGTCGGATCCTGCTTTGCTGTCACACGGGGCAGCGTTGTATATGCTTCAGGAAGAGGTGGTATCTGTTTGCTGTGGACATGCTCATCTGGTTGCACTTCTGACATGTGACGAATTATTTTATCAGGATCTGTTTCCCTGTCTTAAAAGAGAGAAATACCTGTGCCATGAAAGGCACCGTGAGAAGTTGTTGAGCTGGGGTTGTGGTCTAGATTGTCAACAGCAGCTGTGGTGAACAGATTTTTTCGAAGGATAAAGGGGCAGTCAACTCCTTCAGATTTATACTGCTGGGCTGCTGAGATAGCTGTGTCCGTGGATATATCAAGAACTCTATCATATGAAATTGACAAACCCAATTGGAACAAAACATCAACTAGTTCTCGTGTCCGTGTACGCCCGTGTATCATCATACCAATTTATGATTCAATAGATTTTTTATTTTTAAAATCATACCAACAGACTCCTCATTTTTTTATGTATCGACTTTTGACAACGATATGACAATTAAGGAAATTGTTGTCTCTGATGGCGGACATATTAGGTTTTTTTCAGTACAAATGATAATTTATATACATATTATCAAATAAATAGTGGTTTCATTGGATTGATCATGTCTGAAAACATACTAAAAGACAATTCATTTATGTTTTTGCGTCAACTATTCTCAAAGCTATGACAATTTATACGTTTTCATCTTGAATGGTGGCCATCTTGGATTTGTACAGTATATATGGCAGTATGATGATTGATATGCATTTTATCAACTAAATAATGGTTTCATTGAACTTGTCATGTCTGAAAACATACTAAAAGACACTTCATTTATGTTTTTATGTCAACTATTCACAAAGTTTTGACAATTTGCAGATTTTTCATCTCAGATGGCGGCCATCTTGGATTTTCGACATTTTTGGGCTTTAGGGGAAAAATCCAGCTTGGCATAATATCCAAATGTGTTTGTTATGTCCTTAACTTCATTTGTGCCAATTTTGGTGCTTTCACCACAAATCCCACAATTTGGTCACAAATCTGCCCCACTATAACTCGTGTCTGAACTGAGGACATTGATATATGAACATTCCTATGAACATTGAGATTTACTCTACTGCTCGCAAGAAGTTCTACGGACAAGAATCGTCGATGGATTAAGTTTAGAAGCGTGTGCATGTGCGAGTGATTAGTGTGGGAATTATCTCTATAGATTATATCTATGAGTCTTATTGATCCATGAAGTAGTTTTGAGGAGTTTCCTCTTGAGTGGATTAATCTTTATTAACTTATTGAATTGTATAAGAACTCTATCTCGTAACGCAGATTCAGATTACTCTGTATTGTCGCGCCTGCGTGCGTGGACTTCGTATTTTGGCTCACCTCGTATCTGTCTTCTTCTTTGTGTAACTTCCCTACTTCTTATCTATTTATTCGTTTATTATAATATAGTTTTTTTCTGTCGCCTATCCCCGGTGTTCTGCCTTTTAATTTTGTGAACCACTCGTGCAGTCGATATAGTTAAGTCTTATAGTGACTGTTGTTGTTAAGTTGTGTGTAACCGTTGACAGGCTGTGTTTGCCCCCAACATGTCGTCTGACGAAATCGTGCACAACTCAAATAAACTGCGAATCCTTTCTCACATCAACTGATTGTGAGAATGCCGCGTGAAACGGGAATTATTGATAATATTTATTAATTTTAGCGCCAAATATTAAAAAAAAAAAAATTGCGAGGTGTTCAGAATCTCTCAAGAAGTAAAGGTATAGAATAAAATGTAAGGTAAGAAAGAATGTGCATTTGGAAAAAACAAATCATACAAAAATAACTTTTTTTTTCAATTTTAGTATTTTTTTTTAATAGGGAAAAGGGTGGGAGCAACCTTTCATAATTTGATAAATGAAAAATTTGATATACTGTACAATGAGATTGGATACTCACGCAAAAAAAAGATTAATGTCTTCATTATTTGATATGGTTAATAAATATATAGGATCTTTTTATCCTAGCACAAACATTATCTCCTTTACAGTTTTAATTGCTGGTATCGTATTTTTTGTCAACCAATGACTTTAAATAGTGATTTGATTTTTCCAACTTTACAGGCTACGATTTTCCCTTTCTTGAGAAGGCAGTATAGTCCTTCATCGGATCCCGTAACATAAGCTGCCATGCGACTCAGGCCACTCTCACTAATCATCAAAACATCACATTGCATCAAATATCACTTTCTCCATACCATCAGATCTCTGTGTATTATTCAGGTACCTGGATTTATCTATGTGATTGATAGGGCCGCCAGAGTCAACTATTCTATGCCCGAAAGGCTGGGAGTTGGCAAGTCGCACTGCGTTCTCAGAATCACTCATAAAGAATATTTTGTCATAGTCGCTCTCTGATTGCTGTGAAAGAAACTTCCAAACGAACGCCAGATCAGTTTCATGAAGTCTAACGACCGAATCATAGGGATTGGTAGGGTTTGTTCCCATTCGGGCGTGAGCACATATCAGCCTGTGGCGCTGAGTTGGCAACGTTGATGTCATGAATTTGTTCATTTTGTCTTGGAAATATGGAGAGAGCTTGAAGATTCTTTTATATAAGGTAGACAAAATTTTTGCGTTGTTTAGATTGGACATCCACGAAAGCTGATGCGAATAGGTAACGCTCTTTGAAAGACCTTCGCTGTAGTCTAAGTTAGCCATGACGTAAACATATTTAGCGTCTCTCATGGGATTCATTTCTGTGAAATTCAGGAAACGTATATTGTTGTAGAAAGGCACGTTATCCACCTCATTGATAACACATGCTTCACGCACGTTTTTGTCTATTCGGTCGTGCAAAGTCACCGATAAGGTCCAGTTCACCAGATTAGGGATCATGAATTGGAGAATGTTGCACGGTGGCTCCAATATTTCCACTTTAAATATCCTACCTGGTGGTGGAGATATACAAGGTGTTAAAAGAGAAACAGCAAGGTGCGACATTGTCTAAAAAATATCTGTGAAGTAACTGAAATTCAAGTCTTGAACGTACTCAAAGATACTTACATACTTGAACATTTTAATAGGCGGTTAATAATTATCTTTAAGTATTTTTAATGCGTATCAATCAAGTGTGGTGTATAACCACAGTTCATACGTTTATAGAGTCTCGCCGTCAGCTGATCGTGTTGTGTTTTGGATGACAATCAATGTTGGTTATTAGATTAGCTGTATAATTATGTTCTTTGTGACGTCTGCGGCCGTAAGCCATTCTTATCAACCGTTCCACAGAAATACAGGCATCCCACAAAAAGCTTGAAAACAAGATTTCAAAACAGCTGGATAAATTAAAGATCTTTTTTTGAGATGGAACAAAAAAAAAAAAAAATTATAGCCCATCTAAATCTAATCGCAGTTGAATTCCACAGATTCTTTATACAAGGGAATACAAGGGAATTCAGTCCACTTGAAATAAGCCTAACAAAGAAACATTTAAATGCTTTGGAAAGTCGAAAATATTTTTAAAATAATAAGTCCTATAAATGAGCACACCATATTCCCTAGAACGATTCGTGTTGCCCTAGATCTCTAGCTTTTCCGCCCTTTTTTTTTTTTTTAGGGCGCTATAAATAGATTTTGTTCCTCCACTTTCTTAGTTCATAGATCTGGCCAGCACCTTCCAATCTGACATATCTGACCCAAGTAACTATAGGCCCACACTGGAGGCAACGCGACTTGTCATGGCTAACTTGAAGGACTGATGTCGCAGTTATTATGCGCTACGCACCAACAAGTGAGTCTGATAATTTGCGTAACAGGACTGGTCACGTAATGGCACCCCCCTTTCCCTTATCCAACGGAGCCACTGACGTAAAACCAGGTTGTAAAACACTACAGATAGCTCCGACGCTCCGACAAGTAGCGACTTGGTGTACTCTCGCACCAAAGAAAGAGAGTATTTCAAAACATGTATTGTTGGACACGTGAACTGCTGCCTCCAGTGTGGGCCTACGCTTACTGTGCGCTACCCACCGACAAGTTAGCCTGATAATTTGCATAACAAGACTGGCCTCGTGTTTCGCGCGGCAACGGTCAGTAGAATTATGCGTGTTCACGTAATGGCATCCTCCCTTTCCCTTATCTAACAGAGCCAATGACATGAGATCGGGCTGTAAAACACAAAAGATAGCTCCGACGCTTCGACAAGTAGCCGACTTGTGCGCTCGTACCAAAGAAAGGGAGTATTTCAAAACATGTATTGTTGGACACGTAAACTGCTGCCTCCAGTGTGGACCTACGCTTACTGTACGTACCCACTGACAAGTTAACCTAATAATTTGCGTAACAAGAGTGACCTCGTGTTTCGCGCGGCAACATTCAGTAGAATTATGCCTTGTCACGTAATGGCATCCTCCTTTCCCTTATCCAACAGAGCCACTAACGTAATAACAGGCTGTAAAACACAAAGGATAGCTCCGACGCTTCGACAAGTTGCCTACTTGGTGTGCGCTCTCACCAAAGAAAGAGAGTATTTTCAAACATGTATTGTTGGACTCGTGAACTGCTACCTTCAGTATGGGCACTCCGATAGTGTTACCCTCTCTCATTCTTCATCTCATCTTTATTGTGTGGAGAGAGAGAGAGAGAGAGAGAGAGAGAGAGAGAGAGAGAGATGGCAGGGAAGAGCGGGGGAAGGGGGTTAGAGTGATGATAGTCTAGTGGAAAAAATGAAAGAGATTACTAGGGGAAGTAATCAAATAAAAAAAATATTTTGTTTGGTATTTACTCTTTTTATCATTTTACGACTTTTCCCCCCCTTTTTAAAGTAATAGTATATAGAAGGATGCAAACAAAGGCACTAAATCGTTTTAAATAAATTGACTTGATTAATTTCGACAGGTCGATCCAGAGAACGGTGCCAAGGAATAATGATACTTCATTTATCAGTCTTATCTGGTCAGACGCATCAGCAGAAAACACTGGCGAAACAAACATAAATAGAAAGGATGTCTATGTGTTGTGCTTCTGCTCAAGATCCTCATAAATCAAGCTAAATGAAAAAAAAAACACACCCAAAAAATGCGGTCTAGAAGAAGTCAAAATCTCGAGACTGAAATGATTGGTTGACTTTAAACTCTATATATGCCAAAATATGACTACCAAAAGAGCTTCAATGTAAGCAAGAGTTTCGTTTTTAAGAGAGTTATTTTTAAGCGGATGCTTATGTAATAATGATAATGATACTACTACCACCACCACCACCACCACCACTACCGCCACTGCCACCGCCGCCACCGCCGTCTCCGCCGCCGCCGCCGCCGCCACCACCACCATGACTACAACTACTATATTACTACTACTACTACTACTACCGCTACTACTACTACTACTACTACTACTACTACTACTACTACTACTACTACTACTACTACTACTACTACTACCACTACTACTACTACTACTACTACTAAAACAATTTTTAAAAAATGAGCTGATTAACCAGGAATCTTGGTCTCTATAGTAGCTATTGATGGCACAGCGGTAGCTCACTTGCCCTGCAATATATGAGAACCCTGTGTTGCGTGTTTACGCCCATCACCGCCGCCGAGCCCTATGGACATGATTGTTAGTCTCTGCCACACACAAGTCAAGACATTGTCTATTAAGCCACATAACAGCTGCCCTTCGAGGCAGGAATGGAACATACATTCGCCGTAAATTCGACCTCGTTTAAAGCCATAACATTAATTACTGATGTAAGGAAAATGTTTCTTTGGATGGCATATTTCCATTTGTCTAAAGGCGGCACGAGAGCAAAGGTATAGGCGTAATTCCATATGTAGGCCTATTTTGCTTGTGGCCATTTCGTGGAAATAAATCATATGTTGTTGTTGTTAAACTGGTTATTTAATTACAAATATCAATTATATTGCGAACTCAAAAGCTATACTTATAATGAAGCTTTAATAGCCTCTAAACAACATTAAGAAGTTTCTTCATGCAAAGGTATAAACACATTAAATTTTTCAATCTATTAAAATGTGAAAGCTTCGTTCGTTTTTTTTTTTTTGTTTTTTTTTTGGCCTCACCTGTTAAATTTGCAATAACGTAAGTCAGAAGTATTCCTTTTACCCTATCTGCCCAACCACCGCATAATGTCATGCTTGCTCCATCGCATCTGTAGATGAGATACATTTCAAGCGTGGATACGTGATCACGGCCCATAGATGATTCTATAGTTCCATTGGCGTGATCCCAAAGCAAAAACCGGCGCCTGAAGCTAGAGGCCGTCACAGGGACACTTTGGCCACTGGAATTGTAGTTCAGGTGAGAACTAGATCCCAAAGGATATTTCCCAATTTTTGAGGATGTTTTGGTCTGTACTGGGATTTTCCAGATATAATAATTTCTGGTCCCATAGAGTGTAGATATTTTTTCAACATACCTGTTCACCCACTGAGTGCAATATAAACTTTTGCTTCATCTATAACCTATAAATAATATGGTTGAATCCTTTTCCACAGAAATTAACACAGTGAAGATAATCACCGACAATAGAGCCAAGAGCAAATAAATTCGCAGACGCTTTGTCGCTCTCATGGTAATTAGACTGTTTTTGTATGGTCGGAAAAAACATCAAATGTACTTTACCATTTCTTTGCTGCCATAATGCCACTTTTATAAATAAAATAATACAAGTTCTAGTATCATTATTCCTCCACTTAAAAAAAAAAGATTTTCCATTATTTGCAAAGTAAACCAAAAGAATTTGAATGAAAGATGGAGGCCCTTACTAGTCTATATCCATTTGATAAAAAAATCACTCATTTAGTGCCAATTTAACTGGAAATTCTCAGCTCTAGTACATGTAGCCTAAAACTGAAGAAAAAAAAAACAACTGAATGTTGTTGTTATGCAAGTATATATACTCAAATGAAGCAAATGAACCATTAACCTTCATGGTCTGTTAAAACACACAGAGAACTTTAATACTGTAGGGACCATTATACATTGCTTATAATTTGTAGACCTAGGACTGCTAGACACTTCTTACTGTGCACGGATAAAAAACT
Source organism: Plakobranchus ocellatus (assembly GCA_019648995.1). Lineage (NCBI taxonomy): Eukaryota > Metazoa > Mollusca > Gastropoda > Plakobranchidae > Plakobranchus > Plakobranchus ocellatus. The sequence goes on from BLXT01001244.1 coordinate 467,859, forward strand.
ACACACTACACAGCTGCCTGGGTGACTGAAGACCGGCTTGCTTCGCTGGACAACTGAAGAACTCTGTCTATTTGTTCGTCTGTCTGATTGTTGGATTTTGATCATTAAAGTTATCAAAATATATCGATGTTGCTTTATTGCATTCTAAAACTGGTGACCCCGACGCTGAATACGCACGTCTTCGATCTAGATCTAGACATTCGCACACAGTTACCAACTCTTTTCGCTCCCCTAGATCTAGCCTAGATTTCACAGAAATTATGTCTCAGCCACAAGGTGAGTCTACACAAGCACTACTGGCTGCCTTAACAAGTCAACTTCAGTCAATGACAGTTCAGCCCAACATCAGCGCAGTTTCTCTTAAGCTACCAGAATTCTGGACCACATCGCCTGAAGTTTGGTTTGCACGAGTCGAGGC
>BLXT01001270.1:28676-39210 GCA_019648995.1 Plakobranchus ocellatus
AGCTCAAAGATTGGTCCATGGTAAAGGTTTACGCTGGATCAATGTTATACAGCTCAAAGATTGGTCAACGGTGACTTCAGGTTTACTCTGGATCAATATTATACAGCTCAAAGATTGGCCCATGGTGAAGGTTTACTCTGGATCAATGTTATACAGCCCAAAGATTGGCCCATGGTGAAGGTTTACTCTGGATCAGTGTTATACAGCTCAGAGATTGGTCAATGTTGAAGGTTTACTCTGGATCAATATTAGACAGCTCAAAGATTGGTCCATAGTGAAGCTTGATTCTACACCAGTATGACAGAGCCCAGGGATAGGTCACTGGTAAAGGTTGTCTCTAGATCAATGTGATAGAGATTGGCCTTTAGTGAAGACTGACTTTGTATCAACGTTGTAGAGCCCAGGGCATGTGTCGATCTTTGAGCTTGACCTTAGATCAATGTTATATAGCTTTAGGGTTGGTCCATGTTGAAGACTGACTTTGTGTCATAGCTATAGAACATAGAGATTAGTCCTTGCAAAAGGTTGTGTATGGATCATTGTTACCGAACATACAGACGAGTCTGAGAGTGAGCTTGTCTTCGGTGGGCATAAAGACGAGTTTATTCCGAACTTCTTTTTTATTTAGTCTTTCGGGCAATATGTTTTTTTTTCTTTTAATTGTTGTAGCTATGTCTCCCTATGCGACTGACATGCCTTTGCTTTTGTTTTATGAATTTGGAGTTTCACATTTTGGTTCATGTTATTTTAACTTTGCTGTTGTTTTATCTTTCTTTGAGCGCTTGTTGTCGATAAAGAATGGCCTGCCTTTCAATTCTATTATTTATGATCTTTTAAGCCCTACTTACTTTGGGGAAGTGAAAAAAGAAATTTAAAAAAAAAACAATATTTTTATCGTTATCTCCTCTATGATTTCTATTTCTTATCCAGTGATTGGTTACTGTGCATGCTGTAGCTATCTTCTCCAGACCACATAGTCGATGGTTTCTCTTGTCTGAAGGCACCCATGGTTTCAGGGGGATCGTGCGACCTATGGGGATAACCTCTCCATTGCCATGGTCTCCTTCCACGGCCTCGTCCTCGCCCATTTCCTGTCTTTGCCTTTTGCTGTGCTTGATCGTCCATAGATGTATTTACGTCGCTCTCTGTCGTTTTCTCGGGCGTAGCCTCACTGGACCTCTGTGGGGGATCTCTTGCCTGGTGAAACCCGCTTTCTTCTTCATGTTTTCTTCTATGATTTCTATTTCTTCTCCTGTGGTTCCAGCCTCTTTGGTTACTGTGCATGCTGTAGCTATCTTCTCCAGACCACCTAGTCGATGGTCCCCCTTGTCTGAAGGCATCCATGGTTTCAGGGGGCCCGTGCGACCTATGGGGATAACCTCTCCAATGCCATGGTCTCCTTCCACGGCCTCGTCCTCGCCCATTTCCCTCCGTTGCCTGTTGTTGTGCTTGATGGCCCATAAATGTGTTTACTTCGCTCCCTGTTGTTTTCTCGGACGTAACCTCACTGGACCTATGTGTGGGGTCTCTTACCTGGTAAAACCTGCTTTCTCCTTCATTTCTATTCTTTCTGATCGGATTTTGTCCCGTCCGTATACCTCTTTGGCCCGCCTCCTCTTTTGTATTATGATCATCGGATACAAATTCTGCGAGATTCCCTTCTTTGCTCTGAGCCTCTTTTTCTTGGCCGCCTTTAATTTTGCCTTGAATGTTTTTTGCCCGAACTTCTAAATCTTTGCGCTTAGCTTTGCCTGCCTCATTTAGCGTTGGATTATTCTGATTCTTTTCAGCCTGAACGCCTTCTGGTTTCTCCTGAACATTTTGAACTGGAACGTTTTGTGGTTTCTCTTGCATCTTTTCAACCTGAGCATCTTCTTGTTTCTGAGCCTTTTCAGCCTGTGCGTTTCCTTCTGTGTCCTTGACTTTTCCAGCCTGCGCATCTCCTTCTGTGTGATTAACCTTTTCAGCCTGCGAGTCTACTTCTTTGTCCTGAGCCTTTTCACCCGGAGCATCTTCTACTGTCTCTTGAACGTTTTCAGCCTTGGCGTCTTTTTCTTTGTCTCTAACCATTTCACTCCGAGCGTCTTCTTTTTTGTCTTGAACATTTTCCTTCGGGGCATCTTTTTCTTTGTCCTGAACCTCTTTGGCCTGAGGATCTGCTTCTATGCGCTGGACGTTTTCAGTCCTAGTGTTTTCTTTTTTGTCCTGAGCCTTTTTAGCTTGAGAGTCTTTTTCTTTGACCTTAATATTTTCTGCCTGTGCATCTTCTTCTTTGTCCTGAACGTTTACTGCCTGTGTCTTCTCTTTGTCCTGAATATCTTCAACCCGAGCGTTTTCTTCTTTGTTTTGAACCTTTTCAGTCTGAGCGTCTTCCTCTTCATCTTGATTTCTTTCAGCCTGAATGCCTTCTTCTTTGTCGACAACCTTTTCAGGCGAAGTGTCTTCTATTTTGTCCGGCATCTTTTCAGTCTGAGTGACTTCTTCTTTGTCATGAGCACTTTTAGTCTGAGTATCTTCTTCTTTGTCTTGAGCAATTTTAGCATGAACTCGTTCTTCTTTGTTCTGAACTTTTTCCACCTGGGCGTGTTCATCTTCGTCCTGGACATGCTCAGTTTGAACGCCTTCTTTGTCGCTAAACTCTTCATCCTGAAAGTCTTTTTCTTTGTCCTGAACCTTTTCATTCTGAACGCCTTCTTTGTCCCTAAACTCTTCATTTCGAACATCTTCTTCTTTATCCTCAATCATTTTAGCTTGAGCGACTTCTGGTTTCTTTTGAGCCTCTTCTGCCTGAGCGTCTCCTTCTTTGTCCTTAACCTTTTCAGTCTGAACGTCTTCTTTGTCCCTAAACTCTTCATCCTGAAAGTCTTTTTCTTTGTCCTGAACCTTTTCATTCTGAACGCCTTCTTTGTCCCTAAAATCTTCATACTGAACATCTTCTTCTTTGTCCTCAATCATTTTAGTTTGAGCGAGTTCTGGTTTCTCGTGAACCTCTTCTGCCCGAGCGTCTCCTTCTTTGTCCTTGACCTTTTCAGTCTGAACGCATTCTGTGTCCCTAAATTCTTCATCCTGAACATCTTCTTCTTTGTCCTCAATCATTTTAGCTTGAGGGAGTTCTGGTTTCTCGTGAACCTCTTCTGCCTGAGCGTCTCCTTCTTTATCCTTTACCTTTTCAGGCTGAGCGGTTTCTTCTTTGTGATCAACTTTTTCACCTGGAGCTTCTTCATTTTCCTCCTCGACCTTTTCAGCCTGAGCGTCTTCTACATTGTCTTGAACGTATTCCACCTGCGCGTCTTTTTCTTTGTCTTGAACATTTTCGGCTTTAGTCTCCCTCTCTTTGTACTGAAGCTTTTCAGCTTGCATATCTCCCACTGTCTTCTGAGCCTTTTCAACCTGCGCATCTCTTACTGTCTCCTGAGCCTTTTCAGCCTGCGCATCTCCCACTGTCTCCTGAGCCTTTTTAGCATGCGCATCTCCTACTGTCTCCTGAGCCTTTTCAGCCTGCTTATCTCCTACTGTCTCCTGAATTTTTCCAGCCTGCGCATCTCCTACTGTCTCCTGAACCTTTTCAGCCTGCGCATCTCCCACTGTCTCCAGAGCCTTTTCAGCCTGCGCATCTCCTACTGTCTCCTGAACCTTTTCAGCCTGCGCACCTTCTTCTGTCTCATGAACCTTTTCAGCCTGCTTATCTCCTAGTGTATCCTGAACCTTTTCAGCCGTAGTGTCTTTTTCGTTGTCTAGGACCATTTCAGTGTTAGCGTCTTCTTTTTGATCTTGAACGTTTACTGCCTGTGTCTCTTCTTTGTTCTGGAAGTTTCCAGTCTGAGTGTTTTCTACTTTGTTTTGAAACGTTTCAGTGTGAGTGTCTTCCTCTTTATCTTGATTTCTTTCAGTCTGAATGCCTTCTTCTTCGTCCTCAAACTTTTTAGGAGGAGTGTCTCCTACTTTGTCCGGTATCTTTTTAGCCTGAGCGCCTTCTTCTTTGTCTTGAGAATTTATAGTCTGAGCGCGTTCTCCTTTGTCTTGGGCATATTTTGTCTGAGCATCTTCTTTTTTGTCCTGAACTTCTTCAACCTGAGCAATTTCTGGTTCCTCTTCATCGCTTGCTGCCTTAGTGTCTTCTTTATCCTGAGCCTTTTCAGTTTCAGCCTGAGCGTCTTCCTCTTTGCTCTGAACCTTTTCATTCTGAACGCCTTCTTTGTTGCTAAACTCTTTATCCTGAACGTCTTCCTCTTTGTCTTCAATCATTTTAGCCTGAGAGAGTTCTGGTTTCTCCTGAGCCTCTCTTGTCTCAGCGTTTCCTTCTTTGTCCTTAACCTTTTCAGCCGTAGCTGTTTCTTCTTTGTGATAAACGTTTTCAGCCAGAGAGTAGTCTGCTTTTTTCTTAACCTTTTCAGCCTGAGCATCTTTTCCTTTGTCCTGAACCTTTTCAGCCCGAGGTTGTTCTAGGTTCTCTTGAAGCTTTTCATCCCGAGTCTCTTGTTTTTTGTCAGGAACCCTTTTAGCTTGAACGCTTTCTGGTTTCTCCTCAAGGTTTTTAGCCTTAGCATCTTCTTTTTTGTCTAGAAAGTTTTCATCCTTAGCCCCTTCTAGTTTCCTCTTAACTTTTTCAGCCTGAGCGTCATCTTCTTTGTCCTGATAGTTTTCAGCCTGAACATCTCCTGCTCTGTCTTGAACGTATTCAGCCTGAGAATCTTCTTCTTTGTCCTGAGTCTTTTTAACCTCACGGTCTTCTCGTTTCTCCTGAATTTTTTCGGCATGATTGTTTTCTACTTTGTCTCCAACCTTTACAGCTTGAGCGAGGTCTGTTTTTTCCTGAAGATTTTCAGCCTCAGCGCCTTTTCCTTTTTGTACAGTCGAGTGATCATTGGATGTCTGATCTTTTTGAACAGTTGACAGATCATAGAGCTTCAGATCTTTTTCAACAGGCGACTGAACATCCAGTTTCTGATCTTTTACTACATGGGTCTTGACTTTATTTGTCTTATCTTTTTCCACTGTCCATTTTTTATTGGTTGCTTGATCATTTCGGAGAAGTGATTGCTCTTTTATTTGCCTTTCATTATTTATTACAGGCGAATGACTTATAGTTGTCTGAACTTTCGCTACGGGCGGCTGATCATCGGTTACATTATCTTTTTCTAAAGTCGAGAGATTATGGGTTATATGATCCCTTTGATCAGGTGTTGTATGATCTTTTTGTACATGGGACTGACCATATGTTGACGGATCTTTTTCTCTAGGTAACAGATTACTAGTTGTCAGATCTTTATTTACATATGGCTGAGGCCTGGATGTCAGATCCTTTCTTTCGGTTGAATCAGCAATGATTGTCTGATCTTCCTCTGCATGTTGCTGAGCCGGAGCTGATCGGTGTCTTCCTACAGCTGCTTGAGCACTCATTGATTCCTTTAAGAAGTCAATGAGAATTTCTATATCTGACAAAGATAATTCAGCTACTTGCATCCTGGCACCTATCAGCTCACTCTTCTGCTGAGACCAGGTAGTCTGATAATTTTCTGTATGATGTCGAGTACTGGTAACCTCGTCTTTTTCTGCATGCTGCTGAGCACTGGTAGCCTGATCTTTTTCTTCATGCTGCTGAGCACTAATAGCCTGATCTTTTTCTGCATGCTGCTGAGCACTGGTAGCCTCGTCTTTTTCTGCATGCTGCTTAGCACTGGTAGCCTCGTCTTGTTCTTCTTGCTGCTGAGCACTGGTAGCCTCGTCTTTTTCTGCATGCTGCTGAGCACTGGTAGCCTGATCATTTTCTGCATGGTGCCGAGGACCTATAGCCTGATCAAACGAGTTAGCAGCCACCTGATTATCTTCAATATAATGTTGCTCGCCGTCGACAATATAAGCCACTTTCGAAGGTTCTTTATGGGGTTGACCTAGTGAAATCCGACCCATATCTATTTTCACATATCTTTCCATATCTTTCTCTTCAGTATGCTGACTATTGGTTGGATAACCGAGCTCTTGTAACTGCAGATCATTTGTTGTCTGATCTTTTCCTTTAGTTAGCTGAGCATCTTTTGAATCGTCCTTGCCTTTTGTCATCTGATGTCTGGGTGTCTGATGTATCGCCTCAGATGGCTGCACACTGGTCGCCTGATCGTTATCTACAGATACATATAACTGAGTCGTGGATGTCTGATCCATGCTTTCAGTCGAAACAGCAATGTTTGTCTGATCATCTTCTGCATGCGGTTTAGCCCAGGTGTATTCTTCAAATGTTTGAGCACGGATTGATTCCTTCAAGAAGTCAATGGCAATTTCTATATCTGCCGAAGAAAATTGTGCTATGCGCATAACGGCATGTCTAAGCTCATTGTTCATGCCTGTGGTCTCTGAATTTGATTTTTCGCAAGCGTAATCTGTAATTTGAACTTGAGAATAATCACCTTCGTTTATGTCAGTGTCAGGAGTCTCTTTCGAGTCAAACGAGTTCATAGCTGTTCGATAATCCACAACATCACCAGAAATAAAGCTCCGTGAGTCAACTTCAGCTTGTCCTTGTGAGCTCTGATAAACACCTGTTTCGCGTTGTGCTTTACTTGGCTGATCATCCACGGTTGGATCTTTTATTACAGTCGGCTGAGTCATGAGACTAGGAGGCTGTTTTTGTGTGGGCTCATGCACGACTTTTTCAATATGTGTTTTAGGCGGGGGAGCTTCTATGAATGGACCTGTCATTTCAGTTTCACTGGTAGTCTCATCTCTTTTTGCATTCTTTTGATCATCTTTTTCTGCACGCTTTTGATCCCTGAGAGCTTCATCTTTTGCTGCATGCTTTTGATCACAGGTAGCCTCATATTTTTCTGCATGTTTTTGATCACTGGCAGCCTCATCTTTTCTTGCTTGCTTTTGGTATCTGATAGCATCGACTTTTTCTGCATTCTTTTGATCACCAGCAGCCTTATCTTTTTCTACATGCTTTTCATCATTTTTGTCTGCATGCTTCTGATCACTGGTAGCCTCACCTTTTCCTGCATGATATTGATCACTGGTAGCCTCAACTTTTCCTGCATGATATTGATCACTGGTAGCTTCATCTTTTTCTTCATGCAGCTGATCATTTATAGCGTGATTTTGTTCTGCAAAGTGTTGAGCACTGGCTGACTGATCTTTTTCTACAAGCGGTTGAGCACTGATTGATCCATGTTTTTGTTGAGTTCTCTGAGCATTAATCAACTCATTTAAAAAGTCCATGATAACTTGGGGCCCTGGCACAGGCAGATTTGTCATGTGAATCCTTGCATCTTCCTCCTCATTCTTCACCTCTGTGGCCTCTGCATTTAAAGAATCACACGCATAATTTGCCACATTAATAGAAGTCTTGGACGACTTTTGAACATGGCAGCGTGAGGTTTCATCGACATCACAACTCAAGCTTGTCGCTTTGCGTGATACACTTTTTTCAGATAAAGAAGGTTTCTGCACAGAGGAATCTTCACCAGTAGACTCTGTTGGGATTGAATCTGCTCTAAGATCAATAGGCTCACATACTTTAGGGCTTTTATGTTTAGGCTGAATTTCTTCCAATATCATATTGGAATCATCTTTTCCTGGCAGTGTTGCCTTTGCTGATAGTGTTTTTGCAATTTGCTTGTTCGTTTGCACAAAGACGTTCTCCCTTCTTGATTGCACTATCTGTTCGGGCGCACATTTAGTTTCCAATTTTGCCTGCATGGATACCTCCTGTTTGACTACTCTAAATATCTCTATAGCTACATCTACCGTTTTCGGTTCTGCCTGCATAGCCGCGTTTTCAGCCCGAGATTTAGCTTGTTTTGACACCTCATGTTCCTGCAGGCGAGATACCTGTGTAGACACATCTTCAGTAGTGAATTCTGTTTGAAATGATACCTCATTATTTTCAAGTCGAGTTGCCTGCTGAAACAAGTCTTCAACCTTGGATTTCGAGGCTTCGGTGTTCCCTTGCTTGGTTGTCAACGCTGGTGAAGTATTTGGAATTACTGATAGCTTAAGCTTTTCTGTCTCCTCAAGTGGGGTTTGTATTGTGTGATCTGTAAGATAGAAAAAATGAGTGAGTAGTTTAGATAGTGTAAAACTTTTACCAGACTTAAATTGATGGTAGCTTTTAAAACTTTGGCATATAGACGAAACAATTTTGTGAGGATAGTGTGAATAAAAATTTCTCGGTATAATGTTTGATTATATTCTTAAATATCTTATTCTATATAAGAGTGCAATGAACCGGACATAAAAAAATAATAGTCTGAAGTACCTAATATAAAGGCGGAGAGGTTTGCAGCTAAAAAACCCTCAAGGGATCTTTAAAAGAAAAAGAATTATGATCATTCATATAAATAAAGTAATTTCTTTAATAGTAAAAATCTAATTCTAACCCTCTCTTAGAAAAGAAAAATAGGCTCAGGCTTGTTCTTTATAACAGAATGTCGATAAAAATTATACATCTATAACTTTTTTTTCCTTCCATTGAGATTTAGGATTAACTCCTGACCTTGTGCTATCTCTTGAGACGAACTGTCTCTCTGAGCATGTGGTCCTTGTGGTGTAGGAAACTCTCTTTGATCTTGCTTTACACCTCCTGACGGAGTGTCTTTCTGAGCATTTGGTCCTTGTGGTTTAGGAAACTCTCCCTGACCTTGTGTTTCATCTCCTGACGGAGTGTCTTTTTGAGGATGTGGTCCTTGTGATGTAGGAAACTCTCTTTGATCTTCTGTTACACCTCCTGACAGAGTGTCTTTCTGAGCATTTGGTCCTTGTGGTTTAGGAAATTCTCTCTGACCTTGTGTTTCATCTCTTGACGGAGTGTCTTTCTGAGCATGTGGTCCTTGTGGTGTAAGAAACTCTCTTTGATCTTGTGTTGCACCTCTTGACAGAGTGTCTTTCTGAGCATTTGATCCTTGTGGATTAGGAAACTCTCTCTGACCTTGTGTTTCATCTCCTGACGGAGTTTTTTTCTGAGCATGTGGTCCTTGAGGTTTAGGCATGTCTCTCTGACATTGTGCTACATCTTCTGACGGTTCATCTTGTTTTTTGGCTTTTCTATGAACCTTTTTTGTGGTGTTCATGTTTTTCTGAGCGGTTGGTTTATTGGCGCGTGTTTCTTGGAATTTTAATGAAGTGTTTGTCTCTAAACCTGGACGCGGTCCTGTTGAACCGTGGTACTTTTGCTGCTGTCTCTCACTTTGATTCATAGTTCCAAGATGCTTGACGTTTGTATCGTCAGGGAAAGTGAAATTTTCAAGTGTCATCCTAGTCTCGGGTGGAAATAACATCGAAATGAAAGACGAATCTTTATCAGTAGTCTGTGTTGAGGTTAAATTTGCGCTAAGGTCAATAAGCTCACGTGCTTGAGGGCTTTGATCTTCAGGCTGAAACACTTTTGATGTCATATTGAGAGCATCTGGTTCTTGCAGTGTTGCCTGTGCAGATAATGTTTTTGCAGTTTGTGTCTCTGTTTGCACAGAAACCTCCTCTTTTCTTGATTGTGCTGTCTGTACGGACACGCCTTTAGTTCCCAATTTTGTCTGCACGGACGCCTCCTGTTTGACTACTTTAGATGTCTCTATACCCACCTCATTCATTTTCGATTTTGCTTGTATGGATACGTCTTCGGTCCGAGATTTAGCCTGTACTGACACCTCATGTTTCTTCAGGCGAGAAGTCTGTGTAGTCACATCTTCAGTGCTAGATTTTGTTTGAATTGGTACCTCATCATTTTCAAGTCGAGGTGCCTGCTGAGACAAGTCTGCAGCCTCAGATTTTGAGATTTCGGTCCTCACATGCTCGATTGTCGGAGCTGGTGAAGTATCTGGAATTACTGATGGTTTAAGCTTTTCCGTCTCTTCAAATGCAGTTTGTGTTGTTGTTTGATCTGTAAAACAGAAAAATGAGGAACAGTTTAAGTAGCGTTAAACCTTCACCAGACATAAATTTGGCACATTTACAGTTTTGCTGGAAAACTGTGTTGAAACATTTCTCAATATATTATTTGAATTCTTCTGTATTATCTTATTCCATATGGTCATATAATTGTAGAATGGTTGACACAAAAATTCTCAATTTATAATATTTAGTATAGATGAAAGAGGCATTCAGAAAAAATATTCCTGAACGGTCTCTAAATCTATATACTACCATAAATCTAAATGAGGTGTTTTCCATGCTAACAAAAAATCACGTGACTGTTATCCTCGTCTACAAATAAAACCTACCTCTGATTAAATCCTAATAATTGAATGGTAGTAAAACATCGTGATACAGCTATAATTCTTGCTTTTTCCCATTTGATTCCACCCCTGTTTTAACTCGCTTAAGAAGCTTTCAATCAATCAACTATAGTCAACAAAAACAAGAGGAGGCGGAGTAGCAGGCGGAAGAAGAGTAGAGTAGCGGGATGAGGAAAAAAGTAGAAGAAAAAACAAGGAAGAGGATGAGAAGAAAAGAAAGAGAAGAAGGTGGAGAAAAGCGGGCAGAAGGAGAATTATGAAGAAGAAGAGAAGGAGGAAGCTGAAGGTAACGAGAAGGAAAAGGAGAGGAG
>BLXT01001270.1:85544-108816 GCA_019648995.1 Plakobranchus ocellatus
GTAGTAGTAGTAGTAGTAGTAGTAGTAGTAGTAGTAGTAGTAGTAGTAGTAGTAGTAGTAGTAGTAGTTTCAACTAGATTGAAATAGCAATTTTGCTTTGAGTAGGTGGAACCGTTGAAAAAATGGTGTGAGGAAGAGCACGAGTACCGCATAATTGGAATTAATGAAGACATAGATGTTGGCGAAAGAAAATAAGAATGAGATAGGACACTCTTGCACACGTCATATTTTTTCCTATTTTTGTTGGGTTTAGAAAATCTTGATATTAAAAGGTTTAAAATCTGATATTATATTTCCTCTCTCCAGAATTGTGGTCAGAAAACACATGATTGGGTGAAGACCATTATAATCAGTTGCCGAGGCTCATGCTGAAAGATTACTGGAAAAATGTACGTGCATTTCACAGAGGAAGACAACATTACTCGTTATCCTGCACTGGATCAAATGACAGATAATCCTTTTCATTTATGGGAAGACCATAGTAAAGGCTCATCTATGCTTACTATAGCCAGCGGATTTTTGAACGATGAGCAATTTTATATGAGTATTCTGTTTATGATCTACGCATCGCAAATAATCAATATTTTTGCAATTATTGCAAACAGTTTTAATATTGCAGTGTTTATAAAGCTGGGATTCTCGGAGCCCTCTAATATCAGCCTTACTGCCCTGGCCGTTTGTGATTTCACATTAGCGGTTCTATATACCTGGAGCAACTTGTGCTTCTGGCTGACCTATCATAACATCCGACTACCGTTTCATGGTATCAATGTGTCCTATCTTACTGGTAATGCTCAGTTTGCGTTCCTCAGCACTACCGTAGCATGGATTACAGCTTTTATTAGCTTTGAAAGATGCCTTTGTATCCTCGTTCCGCTAAAAGTGAGAAGACTCATCACACCAAGAGGTACTTTTGTAGCCATGCTCATAATTATTCTGCTCACCTTTTGCCCATCGTTTTTCACATATATAAGGTATAAGTTTGTATGGGTATTCAATCCATATCTGAATGTAACCATTTTGAATACCATTTCTGTGAACAGCGAATTAGCAATACTATTTGAAAATATTTCCATCGTTATTTGTGGAGTAATCCAGCCCCTTTTGGCATTTTCAATCGTGCTTATTTGTACTGTGCTTTTAGTCGTTCAACTGAAGAAAATATCTTCCTGGAGAATGTCGGTCACGTCTGCCAAAAGTCAGCAGGTACAACCTAAAGATAATCCTGCTGCAAGGTCGTCTGCTGCGGAGGCCAGAATTTCTCAAAAAGAGGAACGTTTAGTCAGAATGGTTGTAGCGATAGCTACTATATTTATTGTGAACTATTTTCCAACTTGTATCACGCTACTTTGTTATGTTATCTTCGACGAATTTAACCTCTTCGGTGTTTACAGAAGACTTTATATAGTGTCTGGTTATGTAATAACTTTGGGGCAACCTATTAGTGGAAGTGTCAATATTTTAATTTATTACAAATTGGCTTCCAAGTTTAGAACAGTTTTCCGTCGCCTTGTACGTCTGGATCGTCAAGAACAAGAGAGACATGAGCTTGAATAGCCCTTCACAATGTTCATGTATGCAAAGAGTAACATCACAACTACAGGATGAAAATTGTCCATCAACAACGGGGGCTGCTTTAAATGTATTTAGCAATGAAAAAACCTTTAGAATAACAGAGAGAGAGACAGAGAGAGAGAGAGAGAGAGAGAAAGAGAGAGAGAGAGAAAGTAAGAGAGAGGGGGAGAGAGAAGGATAGAGAAAGACAAAGAGAGAGAGAGAGAGAGAGAGAAAGAGAGAGAGAGAGTAAACGTGAAGGAGAGGGGGAGAGAGAGGGAGACAAAGACACACACAAAGAGAGAGAGAGAGAGAGAGAGAGAGAGAGAGAGAGAAGTTTTAAATGGTAACAGTGGTTTATCCTAATACATGACAAAACCATTCAGACTTTTAACCAATATAAAGTGTCGCCTTAGATTTTCCAGTCTTAAAGCATTCGACGACTTTTAAATAAATTTTAACTGGACCGCATCTAAAATATCGTTTCATCCTAGCATTCTATGACTTAACAATAAGGATATCTCACCAAGGAATTAAAAGAATAAATAAAAACTGTTTGCGTCATGTTTCGTAACTTTACTAAAAAATTTACACTTTTTGATAAGGATTCTTAGATCTTTTTTCTCTGTGTCTTTCTTGTTTTGTCATTACTGCTTTCGCTCAGCTCACGAAAACAATATTTTCTATGTAAATAAAGAGGATTCAAAGTGAAGTAAACTGGTTTTATCATTAGATCATGTAAAACAAGTTTACTTCATTCTTAATTTGATACCTTTGTACAAGTGTTTTATGGCTACTTCATGATTCCATGATTAAAGAATATCGCAACTTTTCAAAGCAACTTTACGTTGTTTCTGTGCATACTATTTGTTTCAACCAAGCAGCATGATCTACTTCGTATTTAGATCTTTTAGCAAAAAAAAAAAATTAAAATAAAATAAAAATAATAATAATAATAATAATAATAATAATAATAATAATAATAATAATAATAATAATAATAATACTAATACTACTACTACTACTACTACTACTACTAATAATAATAATAATAATAATAATAATTCTGCGAGAATGGTGAATCTCAGCGTAAAATTAAAAAATGCTGAAACTTCTATCTTTCCACATAGAACTGTATGATAACGTTATTGCTAGGTTGAAAATATTTTGTCATAACATAAAAAGAGTTTGGAAAATGCTAAATATCTTAGACATTCTGACGTAGGGCTGCCTTATACAGGCAAAAACAAAGAAACACAGTAATTTATATATATATATATATATATATATATATATATATATATATATATATATATATATATATATATATAATCAGGTCCATGTACGGGTTCCTCATGCGTGTTCAACGCGCCCACTTAGGCTTCGCCTTTTTCTGAAAAAAATCACCTAAGCCTAAGCGCATTTTAGACCTATAGATTTGACCCAGAGGGTCTTGACCTAGCGCTGGCTCTAGGTTATGTTATGTAAAAAAGCGTCTCGTCTAGATTTTATTATATTTTCAAAATAGTGGCCTCTAAGTTTCTCAAGTGTAAAAAAAAAGAAACTTAGGTGTTTCTAAATCCAATCGTGTTTTGGTCTATTAGAAATGTTTTCTTTTCTTTACACCAGCCATAAGAAATCTATCTTCTAAAACAGTAAATCTAAAATTGCCTCTTATGACAATAGAATTACAACATAAATTTTGAGAGATGATGAAATTGTATTATATTAATAGCAAGATGAAAGCTCCGGTTTCAGACAACAAGGCGACAGTTTGTAGGCTCAAGGTTTAGGCTATCTTATCTAAATTCGACATCTTCATTTCGTCATGCAAAAGAGGGGTTTCAGCCTTGTAAAGAGTAATCGACACTTTTGTGCCTATACTGCATATTGCCAAGTTCATCTAAAACAAGCATGTTTGCCCGTTCAAATGAAGGGGGGAATGAAAAGACATTTTCATGAACATAATCTACCTATCTTAGTATTGCATTTAGTAAATAAAAACCAAGAAATACTTGCTGATTTTAAAAAGTTATATTTTTGAGCTTATATAAATCAAGGTTTGCCTTAAACTATATGCTGAAGAATGTCTTATAACATTACGACTTTAAGCAGATTTCTCTAAACCTGAACAGGACCATAATCTACATAACTTGAGTATACATGCAGTAAACAAAATGCAAAGAACGGTTTAAAAAAAAGAATGAAAAATTCATGAACAAAATGGGAACAAAAAGAATTCGTCACCTGAAATGTAGTCTTATCACAGTATATTTCTTGATTGAGATTGAATGATCACTGATTTTCTAGCCAGACAAAAAAAGTGACATTCTTTCCAAATGAAGTGAAAATCCCAGAACAAAAACATAAACCAAATAAAGGTGCTTTCCTTAACGCAGCCTTAATAAGGTTTAATTTTTAACTGAGGATCATTCCATGTCAGCTATGACTGGAGTTTGCATTCTATCATTTTGAAGGGCTTGCGGCTTGCAATAATCAATTAAAAATCAATCTAGCAGCTGCCATGATTCATTCAGTATTTATGCCCTTTGAACTCGAGATGTGATGTCCTTCACTCAGAGCAAAAGTAAACCAAATGAAGTTACTCTTATGTGACGCAACCTCAATTAAATTTATCCTCGTCTGAGCAGGATCCTGAAGTCTGGAGGTTAACATATTGACTAGGAGAGAATTTCAAGATTCTAGCTTTTTTATTAATTCACTGCAATTCAAAATTTAAATGCAATTATCGAAGAATCACCATGATAGTTAAAGTAAGGCCCTAAGTAAAAATTTTCACTATTGTAGCAATAATGGAGCGCAAAGTTTGAAATAAACTTTAGCTATCGAGATACTCAATTCTAGATCTAAATCAATATCCAAGCTAGTATTTCTATTTTGCTACCTGGTTTGCAATCATAATCTCAACGTGAATCAACAATTTCAAGATAGGGCCTTCTCTAAATTTCGGTATTGGGCGATATAGAATCATCCCATAATCAGAATCCTGGAACCAAATTTTGGGAAAGACTTGCCAATTTTAGGTGTATGGATCCTAATAAACGTAGATCTAGATCTAGATTAGATTGTTAATCCAACAATGTCAAGATAATTTAATTTGATCAGGATTGGGCCCAGATCTAGATCTAGGCCTATCAGGATCTGGATCTACATCTAGACTCTATTTTCCAATAAAACACCTGTTTCTAGATTTAAGATCAAACTTGGATGTTGATCTATGATTCCGATGAATTGAAACAGACTCTAACGATCTAATCTAGAAGCTAGATCTAAATTTAGACTCTAGGCTAGGCTGAATCTCCATCTAGGCCTATCCAATCTCGATCGATTTAACCAAGCTTACAGATTTTTTAAATCTTAGACTAAGTTTGGGGCAGGCCTAGATCTAGATCTAGATATAGCATAGAAGTACATTGTATTGGAATGGCAATGTGGAGAGAGCACGAGAGCCTGTAGAGCATCACTTTCGTGTTTTCCTGTTTCGCTTTAGCTCTCTGGAGTACGCCAAATGATTTTTTTCTCTCAAAATCATAATTTATTAGACGAAAGAATGTCAGTTTCTTTACCTCCATTATTTGAAATAGGTGAATTATTACTTTTATATGATAGTTTGATGTTGCTTTAAATCTCTTTGTCATAGCGGCGGTTTTAAATCATAACGTATTATTTTGTTTTTCTGGTTTGGATGTATGCGTGTGTGTGTGTGTGTGTGTGTGCGCGCCTGTGTGTGTATGTGATTGCTGAAAATAGGTTTGTTGAAGTAAAAAGTATAACTTTTTAAAATCAGTACGTATTTCTTGTTTTTTATTTACTAAATGGGACACTAAGATTGGCAGATTATGGTCCACAAAATATTAAGACTGTGCATAGAGTGGTTCAGGAGGAGATAGGGCACAAAAGTCAAGCCTCGATGTCGTTAAGCCTTTAAAATATAGATAAATAGGATACCTAGCTCTAACCCAGACTTAAGATCTAGATCAACATCCGGGCTAGACATGTTGGGCATTAATTTTCAATCTTTGATTTGTTTGCCTGAATAGGCCAGATCTATACGTCTTTTTAAAAAAATATTTATGATAAAGGCATGTTAGGGCCTGTTATGATTAAAGTAACTATCCCGTGAGTTCGCTCACAAGGAGCAAGCTTTGCAAGATATCCAGTCTAAAGAACAGACGATCCAGGACTTCTGACAGGAAAGGACAGGCGGTCGGACAGAACTTAAAACATTTAGAACACGGGAGTAGGAGGAAGAGAGAAGCCTTCCCAAATCCCTACAATTAACTTGCTATTCTGGAAGAGAGAAGCCTCCCAGACCTAATCTAGAATTTTCCTACTCGTACCGCCAACAGTTTTTGGCTCATCAAAGAATACCCTTGGATAATTCTTCTATAAAAGCTATCTCTTGTATTAGCCTCTTACGAGCGTTAACTTCACGTGTGTTTTGCTCTCATCCAATATTGGCTTGGACGGAGCGAGACGTCGCTCCTGTGTTCGTTTGAATATTTCCTTATAAGATTGTTATAGAGGCAGGCACTGTGTCTTTAGTAGAGACCAAGAGGACAATTTCATTAATATCTCGAATGCACAGAATTACATTTAGCTCTTTATTTTCTTCGCAGTAGAAGTGCCAGAACGTTTGTGACAATCTTTTCTGGCGGCGCGGATTGAGTCTCAGGAACTTCATATGTCGGACCGTGTGGACAGATTTATATAAACTGTGTAGCATTTGTGTGTGGACTAATTTATAAACTGTGTCATATTTGTTATTGCCGGGGCCAGTGGTATAGTTCTGTTTGTGGTAGTTGATTATATATGTGTATTATATATTAATGTTAATTATATATCTGGTAGTTGATTATATATATGTATTATATATTAATATTAATTATATATCTTACTTCTAGATTTCTCGTTGTTTTAATTTAATACACTATTTTTGTATAGCCGCCTACGCACATCTCGAGGTTCTTAAGATAGCTTGTGCAGTCGTTTTGTTGTATCTCTATTCTAACAAGGCATAAGACAATTCTTTAAAAAAAAAATAAATGAATAAAACAAAGCAAATTAAATAAACCCTCAAATTTGATTTCAAACATTGAAAAACAAAAGACAATGTACATAACCAGACAGGGACACAACAGATTAGTACATCTAGCAATGAATACGGTTATAGAAGTAAATACTCTCTCAAATTGTTCAGTCTAACATTTTGCATCAACTCTGTCTGTCTCTGTCTGTCTGTCTGTCTCTCTCTCTCTCTCTCTCTCTCTTTCTCTCTCTCTCTCTCTCTCTCTCTCTCTCTCTCTCCCTCGTTCCTCTCTCTCTCTCTCTCTTTCTCTTTCCCGCTCGCTTGCTCGCTTTCTTACCTCACAACGTGTATGTATTAAAAAGTGTTTTCTCTCATTTGCTTATGATGGACTGTAAAGATTTAATATGAACGCTATCTCCAATGGGCCATTTTGTTATTTGATAGACGAATTGCAGGATATGGGGCAGTTGTCAGTTTTCCTCCGTAGACTTGAGCGTGGAAACGAGTGGTCGTATCGATATCCGTCAGTTCTCAGTTCGGCAGCCAGATATCTGGCGACGACAGATATTCTGGCGGGCAGGGGAGCTGACGGCAAATGGGCACAGCTGCAGAGAGCGGCGCCTTTTAAGTTTCATCCCGCAGAGTTTAAATTTTATTCCAAAAATTTCTTAAATATCCGTCAAATCACAAGACATTTTCGTAATCAACAGCCCAAAAGGGACGTATTTGAAGCTGAATTATATAGGTCTATATTTTCCTGGGAAAACAAGAAGCTATCCAGGTCTTTTCTGTCTCTCGCTCGTTGTCTTCACAGCAGAAAAGACTATGCACTGTCTAAGGGCAGCTCTAACTCATACGAGTCAGGATTGAAGCGATTGCCGCCTTTGCTGTGAATGATAGCAAAACTTTTTCCCAGGTATCTTCGTTGAACCGATCTAAGAAGAGGAAACAAAATCCCAGTTTTCCCCCTTAATCTTTCACAGCTGATGTAAACAAGAAAAGCTTAGTCTCCACCCGTCTACCATCCAATCATGGCAGAGATTGTGCACCATTGTTACATTTATCTTATTTTAGCCATTCCAAAATTTGGTTTTGGAAGGTGGTGTGTGTTGAACTGAGGGTAATTTAATGTCCCATGATATTTTTTGCTCTTCAAATCGCTGCTGTTAAAACACTGAAACAAGCGATCAAATTGCTCAGCAAACTTGGCTGTTTCTATTGCCTGAGGTGGCTGAGCTTCCAGAGTGACCATGGCAGAGATCCCTGCAGCAACCCTGTGGCCAAGGACTTGGGCTACCAGACATATGCGGAGGTGACTGAATGGCGGAATTGTGATATGCTTGAGCGACAATTAAGGGGCCATGTGGATAGTAGATTTGCAGTCTTATTCATACATGAGTACTGCGCAATATGACTCCGAAAAGCAAGAGGGTCGTGAACTCAAAACCGTAGAACTTAAGATTGTTCCGATGAAGGATATTTTGTTGCTATCGCAAGAAAAATAAGGCTGCTCTTTTGTTATCTGAAGCCAATTACACATTGCTGTGTGGTTGCTCCCTTGGTCGCAGATGACAATGTAAGGAACCAAATTAATGGCAGAAACACTACGTATGACTTCATACAATATAGGGACAAGAATGTGGGCTTTCACAAGTCCATTTGAGAAATAGTAGGACAAAGGCTGCTTTCACTTGGTCGAAAAACCTTTCAAAATAACACCAAGAGCATGTGTTGCATGTTTAGGGGAACGACCAAACTGTCGAAAATCTTCAAAACCTTCAACTTGATCGTCGAGAGGATTGAATAGTACGGATGCTTTGTAGGCCACCTCATCCGGGTGTATAGCACACACCTTCTCCTGCACACCCACAGAGGAAACTTTTATCGTTAAAAGATGCATCATATTTGTACAAATAATTAGGTTTGTCATGTACGTTCTCTATAGCTTTGTGTAAGAGTATATGCAGAGGGCATTTTGAATACACGGTGTAATAAGCCTGGAGTAATGCATGATATGACATATAAGGCAAGGCCTTTAGCTCTATAATTATGTCCATCACCCTCCTTTCACTGATAACTTTAACACCCGTACTTCTGTGAGGACAAACTCTAACGCTGATGGTGACAGATACTGTGTGACAGTCTAAAGCGAAGATCATCCAATTATTACTCTTCAAGCTTCCGTCTCCTTTATTTTCCCTCTATTGAGTTGCTTGTGCCTGATGCAAACGCCAAGTTATCGAGCGCAAAGCATTCATTTTCTGTTTCAAAATAGCTACCTCATTAGTATCGTGAGAAGTTGGAGACACGTTCTCATGATGAAACTTAAGACATTCTGCCAGTTTTGCGGCGAATTTTTCAACCAATAATTGAAGATGTTGATCCTCTAAATGATTTTCAAAATTAGAAAACACTTGAATGGATTCAAAAGAAAAAAAGAACGATTGGATGCGTTGTTCATGTAAAACTGTGAAAATAAGAATGTTATTGAATGGTACATTAGGCAGTGCTGGTGTTTGCTTAAATTATTACGGAAGCCCGTCCATAAAAGAGCAGGAAGCGATAAAAAAAAAAAAACCTCCATCGCAATGAAAAGACAGGTTTTGAGTGTTTATTTCTTGCTCTTTTTGCTTCTTTTGTTTTTCATTTTATCAAGAAAATTTTGCCTCTGATGAAAAGCACACTCCCAATGTATTTTAGCGTCTTCTGACAAGTCCAATGTCTAACGTTTTCGAAGAGAATGAGAAAATATGCGCTATTTTACTGAAAAAAAAGAGGCTCTGTTACGATCGAAACTAACTCGCGCGTTTAAGCTGTGGCTCTCTATTAGAGTTATTTAATAGTGTCTTTTACCCTTACTCTATCGTTTGTGGCTGGTAGATTAGTCTTCTTACGCTGGTTTTGAAGCGTGAGGCGATGAAAGTAAAGTCTTGTTACCATTTTTAGGCTACTTTTTTGCCAAAAATTGCCAATTTTACCACTACAAATTATTTTCAAAGCCAGGATACACTCAAATATAGGAAAAGACTAGTAATGTTGTTTCAAAGCCAAGGTCATAAAAGGCGGTTCTAAGCACCAGGGACTCGGCCTTCATGGTTAAAGAAACTCAATGGACGAACATCTACTCGTACTTACCTTCTTAGAGGTGAACCGAGTCAATGATAATCCTCAACACATTATTTGAGTGTGACCAGCGTAAAAACACACATATGGATATCTCCAAATGGTGCATCAATAATTCATATTGATTACATACTGGTCAGTAACTGGTTTTCTAGCTTTTTTCAATTACAACACGAAACCGGTGCAGACTGAAACTGACTGCACTCTCCTAACAGCGAAAATGATATTATTAAGAGGTTTAGAAAGAGAAGAACATCTTGCATTCAAACGGTCTCATCTAGAGAATTACAGAAACCAGATATGAAATAAAGATACTTTATAGAAACAAAGATCGAACTGAAAGCCATACGAGAAGTGCAAGTAGTAAACAAACGCCATATTATGTATGGTTAGACTTGAAAGAAGTATGGAAACAAGCAGCAGAAGCAGCTTAGAGCAAAAAGAACAAAGAAAGAGAGGAAAACCATGGATAACTCAAAAAAACCATACAACTTGCGGCAAAAAAAAAAAAAAAGAAACGTCAAATAAAAAGCAGACAAACATTTACGTCAAAGACTAAAAACTAAAGTAAAAAGAGAATGGCTAGCTGCACAATGTTGCTAAATAGAGGAATTTGATGAAAACAACAAATCATAGGAGCTCTACAATCAAATTAAGATAACAAATCGAAAACCATTTCAACCAAATCTGCTTGCCAATTAAAAAACACCTAAGCAGTAGCACTAAGCCATTCTGGTGCAATAATGACAAGATGGAGAGAATACGGCGAAAACTGTTTTGACTCATAAACTCTCAAATTGTAATAGGCGAAATAAAAGCAAAAGAACCAGAACAAGTGATGAGTGAAGTAAAAAGCGAATTAAATAAATTAAGAACTGTAACTCACCAGGTTTGCTCTGAAAGTAATTCACTTATTATGCTGCAAGATATGGACTCTCTGCAAATGGCCAGCCGAATAAGAACAAAAATGAGTTATTTTGCACAAAGCTGGGGATCCTAAAGACTGTTGCAATTACAGAATAATTGCACTTTATTAGACATACTGGTAAAATCTTGCTATACATCATCTTAGAAAGAATAAAGGCAAAAGTGGAAGACGAATTATTTGTAGAGAATCTGGCTGGTTTTTATGCCCTAATAGAACAAACCATTGACATACACAAAGAAAGAGGCATACATCATTGTTATTGATTAAAGAAAAGCTTTCGCTGGCGCTTGCCATGATGAACTTTTCAACACACTCACGACTATGGGTTTTCCCTTTCACCTTGTCGCGGTTATACAATCGCTAGATACAGACTAAAAGGCAAAGAGAAGATGGAGCAGCTCACACACAAAGCTTTTCGAAATAGGAAAAGGGGTCAGGCAAGAATGTATTCTACCACCTCACCTCTTCAACATATACATAAGCAAATTATGAGAGATACTGACATGGATAAATGTAATATGCAAGTTAGAGGAAGGGACATTTCAAACTATAATATGTAGAGGACACTGCATTATGTGCAAAGGACCACACAGAGGCAAGAAAATGTTATAAGCAATCTCAATACAGCCCAAGTAAAGAAAAGTCTGAAATTTAACGTCAGAAAAAAATTCTATGACCCTCTAAACATCAACAACGAAGACATAAAATGTATGGACCACTTTAGTTATATATTCAGGATCCATAAAAAGAAATAAGGCTGACTGCTCCATAGATATTATCATAATTATTGTAATGGCAAGGGGGAAAATGCTGAAATTAAACAATATTTGGAAAATATAAAATTATCGAGACACAATTGAAAATCAAGCCTCTAATCTAGACAGTGTTGACGTATGGCGCTGAGGGATGGACACTCCGCGTGCAAAAAAGACATAAAGAAGATAGAATCTGCGGAAATATGGTGCTATAGACGTTTCTAACCTATGAGTTGGAAGGAACAAAAAACTGACGAAAGTTTCCTTAAATGACTTGACATATCACGACACATTTTGGGTAGGGTACAGAAAAGAAAACTATCCTTCCTTGGACATACTGTAGAAGAAAATGCTCATTTATGAAAGATCTTATACAGGGAAAACTCGAGGGTAAAAATGGCAGAGAAATATCACAGCAAATTTATTCTGATACCATCAAGAATTGAACAGGGAAGAACAGTTGCAGTACTCTTCACCACGATAGAAAGGTGATAGGATTGGCGAGATAGAATTAAAGGGGTAAAGCAGGCAATAAACTTTTCTTAAAACGACGCTGGCCATAAAAAGAAAGAAAGAAGGAAAGAGAGAAGATTAAAAGCGAGTGTTTGCTTAGACTGTTGCGAGCGTGGGTCTATAATACAGAGGAAGTCTTTAAAAAAATTCTCTATCCTGATCAAGCGCCAACATTTTTAGAACTTTTCTCTTGCTCTTATTGCATCTTCCTAATGTGAGGTTGTTAAATGAAAAGAAAAAAAAAATCAGATTCTATGAAAAGCATATTCTTAATGTACTATATCATCTTCCGACGTACCGACGGGATAGTGTTTTGAAAAAATGGAATGTTAATAAAAATTTTGTGTCCATAATATGTTGGTTTTGATGGCTACTTTTAGCCAAAAATTGCCCTGTAGATGACTTCCGAATGTAGAAAACGCTTAAATATAAATGACAAAAAGCTAGAAATATGACAAAAAATATGTTGCTTATTCAAAAAAAAAAAAAAAAGTATAACATTATTTGATCAGATTTGAGGCATGTTTTTCATCAGACTGTAATGGAAGCACTTCCGAAAAAAGAGGAAAGTGATAAAAAAACTCGCGCATCGGGATTGAGCGACAAGATTTTGATTACCTATTTATTACATGTATTGTTTCCTCCACAATTTAATTTTGTCAAAAAAGCATCACATTCGATCAGTAGCTCATTGTCAATGTATTATGTCATCTTCCGACGTATCCAATAGCTCTCGCTTTGGAATAAGGGGAGGAGAATGTGAAGTTGGTTTTTGTATATAGCCAGTCCACAACAAGGTATTCTCAGGGTTTCGTCAGGCCAGGGCACAGGTGGCGGGGCTCGAACCTGCGCCAGAATGGTCCCTGCAGATTTCAGGGCGGACTCGCTAGCCACTGTGCTACCGACGCCCCCGAAAATGTAAGGAATATTGTTTAAAAACAGGTTGTGCACGATCACAATGAACTCGCGGGTTAAAGCTATGGCTGTTGAGTTTAAGCTATCAATCTTACTCTATCGATATGTAAATGAAATTTACGAAATCTTTAAATTATTTTCACAATAGCATTTAAGTCTCGTAAGCTATTTAATACTGATATGAGAGAATTCTATTCATACGTTTCTCAATCTCGATAAGACCTACATGTCTACTTCTCTATAATGACTGAATATTTTAAAGAATATGCTCACTAATGCGTGAGCAATTATGCCGCGACAGAAAGGTCCCTGCAGATTTCAGGGCGGACTCGCTAGCCACTGTGCCACCGACGCTCCCTGCGGAAATATGTCGGCAAAAGATAAGAAAAATATGAGGTCGTTCCCCAACTCTCTAGTCAGTTTTAGATCTATTATCAAAGAAACTTGAGGTGCCGACCATGCATGCTTTTAAAACTGATAATACTATAGGATTAACTAGTGAAATTAATACTAGCAGAGATGCCTGGTTCTACCTTTAAAAATTCTTTTTTTTATAGGACTACATACTAATAATTATGTTAAACAATGCATTAAAGTTCTCTCTCTCTCTCTCTCTCTCTCTCTCTCTCTCTCTCTCTCTCTCTCTCTCTCTCTCTCTCTCTCTGCTGGTTCAAACTTTGTGATAAGCATTGAGCCAGGGTCCAATGGTGGAAGTAGTAGTAGCAGCAGCAGTAGTAGTAGTAGTAGCGCCGCATGAAAGAAAATGAAGTGCCGATTAAGATTTTCCCTTATTTTATTAATATTATTTGAGCTAACCTAAAAAATTAACACACGCGGTAAACGAAAGAAAAAAAAAAACACGTACACACAGACACAACTCAAAACCACGAAAGTTGTCACGGTTCCCATCGCTCCCTGTTGTTAAAGTTTCTTTGCACCTTTTTTTTTAAAAACAAAATATCAGTATCATGTCGGATTAAGATTAAAAATATTGAGCTCTAGACTCCTGTGATAGAAAATTAAAAAGGACTTATGACAATTCACTTGA
Source organism: Plakobranchus ocellatus (assembly GCA_019648995.1). Taxonomy (NCBI): domain Eukaryota; kingdom Metazoa; phylum Mollusca; class Gastropoda; family Plakobranchidae; genus Plakobranchus; species Plakobranchus ocellatus. The sequence goes on from BLXT01001270.1 coordinate 99,431, forward strand.
GATCGTTTTTTTTGTTAATACTACCTGATAAGAATGCAAGTTCTTATTTGTGATCGTTCAAAAGATAGGTAGAACCTTTTTTCGTGTAAAGGTTTTATTCGATCAAATGTAAATGGCATAGACTAACTCAACACCCAAACTGATTGTGCATGAATTTCCACGTTGGGATCAATAAATGTTTCCTATTTCCTTTTCCGAAGCGCAGAAATTTTTTTTTAAGTCGCAATCTCTTTTTAAAATACGAGTTAACGTAAGTTAGTTTAGTCGATTCATATGAAATTATTTTCTTTAAAAAATGTCTTCCTCTCCATCAAAAACCTTAAGAAAGCTAAAAAAGAAAAAATTTTAAAGGAAAAATACTTATGTACAGATTAAATAACAAGAAAACTCTTTTCTTCTACTTAATCAAAAAAAAAAAAAAGTTTTGCAAATAAACTGAATATTTCGAGCCAACGGACAGAATATACTACTTTTTACGATTACATTCACAATTAATTGAATTATATTCAGATTTCTGATGATAACTAATAACCATACACCTGAATCCGCAGCAGAGCTTCATCTCCTGGTTTTTGTTTTTGTTCATTCCATACTTTGTAAGCAGGTGTCTACTTTCCCCCACACGTAGTTTTTTTTTTTTTTGTTTTGTTTTTACCAAATCTAGTATCATTTTTCACTTTAAACAAAATTGCCTTGATATTTTTACGATCAAAGCTAATAATTTTGCCTTTAATTTTAAATTTTTATCGCAGCCCTACGCAAAGTTTGATTGCCGTAATATGATGATTAAGATAGATTATTGTACAGGACAAAGGGCGAGATTTTATCTGTGTGTGCATCCGGTCTTTGTTAGGATAAAATTGCTTCAGTTTCTCAATAGAATTTACCGCGATTCGGATAGACTACCTGTCCTATTTCTTTATGAAACAGAGTATGATTATATTTAACCTTCAATATTACAAGACAATTAATTGTGCTGAAAGCGAACTTTGTGATTGAAGATCAAAGGACTCGTATTATCAAAAAAAATGAAATACAATAATTTCTGTCATGTCGGATAGAAATCTGGCATGGACCATCGAGAAAAGGGCAGTCACATTAATTCGTAAAAATATTTTTGCATTTTCGTGAGTATAATTAAGATGGGGTAGAAGTTTTTTTTTTTTTTTTTTTTTTTTGGGGGGGGGGGGGGGGGATATTCTAAACAGGTAAGTGCAATCATATATTTAAAAAAAATCACTAAGCCTCATTTATGCTACATTATTCATGCAGCATTTTAGATGATTTAGTAATTTATATGCCTAAGGTTTTTAAAGCGCCCATCTCTCAATGGGAGTGTCTATTCTGATTTCACATCAGTTTTAGGCCTGCCATATTCACTAAATAATTCAGTTTAAAGCCGTTTACATCTGACTACATCGGTTTATCTCAAACGGTGAGATCCACATTTCTGCCTTAATTCCTTGTTCTTAATGCGAAGAAACTTTATTTTCCTAACGTTGGCAAGGATATGTAGCGAAATAGTCAATGCCTTTTGAAGCAACGTTGAATTTGTTTTACTTTCTTTTAAAAGTTATTTTGCTCATCTTTTGCCATCTTTTAACTGACTACTTAATGTTATTGAAATTTTTATGGATTTGCGACATAAGTTTTAAAGCAATTTATTAAGCTTAATAGTTAAATATTTCTGATACAAGTATAAACAATATGATGAGCATAATACGACTCATTAAAATATTTCTAACGATAGATTTATTCTGTGCGTCATTTAATATTTGTAAAAAAAAAAAAAAAATAAAAAACCATCTTAAAAATTAAAGTTTGTATCATGTTTTTCTAATACAACACACTTCAAACGTAAAGACGTAGAAAAGAAAGGTATATTCATTGATCAATATAAAAATGCATTCTTTTTTTTTAATTAATGTCTTTCGTTTTTTTTTCTTTTTGGCAGCCTAATGGTCTTAACTATCAAATCAACACCTTTGCTTTCTCAAAAACCGTAATGGAAAAAAAAAATACAGTATTGCAAGTAAAGACAAGGTTTTAGTAGCAGCAAAATCTGAATTAAAAGACATAAAAGGAATAAAGTGATAAGTATATTAATAACATAAATGAGGAAAAGAGAAGAAGAAATAGACGTAATAATACTAGAAGCAGTAGTTGCAGCAGCAGCAACAGTTACAGCAGCAGCAGCAGCAGTAACAGCAGCAGCAGCAGTATTAACAGCATTAGTAGCAGCAGTAGTAGTAGCAGTAGTAGTGGTGGTAGTAATAGTGATAGTAGCAGCAGCAGCAGCAGCAGCAGCAGTAGTAGTAGTAGTAGTAGTAGTAGTAGTAGTAGTAGTAGTAGTAGTAGTAGTAGTAGTAGTAGTAGGTTCAACTGGGTTGAAATAGCAATTTTGATTTGAGGAGCTGGGAAATGGAGTGTGGAAGAGGATGAGCACTAGATAATGGTAATTAATGAAGACAAAGATTTTGGCAAAGTAAGAGAAGAATGAAATAGTGCAGTCTTGCGCATGATATTGTTTTTTCTATTTTTGTTGGGTTTAGTAAATGTTGAGGTTAAAATGTTTTTAACCTGATATTATATTTCCTCTCTCCAGAACTGTAATCTGATATTATATTTCCTCTCTCCAGAACTGTAATCTGATATTATATTTCTTCTCTCCAGAACTGTTATCTGATATAATATTTCCTCTTTCCAGAACTGTAATCTGATATTATATTTCCTCTCTCCATAAGTGTAATCTGATGTTATATTTCCTTTGTCGAGAATTGAAATCTGATATTATATTTCTTCTCTCCAGAACTGTTATCTGATATTATATTTCCTTTGTCCAGAATTGTAATCTGATATTATATTTCCTCTCTCCATAAGTGTAATCTGATGTTATATTTCCTTTGTCCAGAATTGTAATCTGATATTATATTTCTTCTCTCCAGGACTGTTATCTGATATTATATTTCCTTTGTCCAGAATTGTAATCTGATATTATATTTCCTCTCTCCAGAACTGTAATCTGATATTATATTTCCTCTCTCCAGAATTGTAATCTGATGTTATATTTCCTTTGTCCGGAATTGTAATCAGATATTATATTTCCTCTCTCCAGAATTGTAATGAGTAGACACATGATTGGGTGAAGATTATTATAATCAGTTGCCGAGGCTCATGCTGAAAGATTACTGGAAAAATGTACCTGCACTCCACAAAGGTAGACAACACTACTCGTTATCCTGCACTGGATCAAATGACAGATAATTCTTTACATCTATGGGAAGACCACAGTAAAAGCTCATCTATGCTTACCTTAGCCAACGGATTTTTAAACGATGAGCAATTTTCTATAATTGTTCTGTTTATGATCTACGCATCGCAAATAATCAATATTTTTGCAATTATTGCAAACAGTTTTAATATTGCAGTGTTTGTAAAGCTAGGGTTCTCGGAGCCCTCTAATATCAGCCTTACTGCCCTGGCCGTTTGTGATTTCACATTAGCGGTTCTATATACCTGGAGCAACTTGTGCTTTTGGCTGACCTATCATAACGTCCGACTACCGTTTCATGGTACCAATGTATCCTATCTTACTGGTAATGCTCAGTTTCCATTCCTCAGCACTACCGTGGCATGGATTACAGCTTTTATTAGCTTTGAAAGATGCCTTTGTATCCTCGTTCCGCTAAAAGTGAGAAGACTCATCACACCAAGAGGTACTTTTTTAGCCATGCTCATAATTATTCTGCTCACCTTTTGCCCATCGTTTTTTACATATATAAGGTATAAGTTTGTATGGGAATTCAATCCATATCGGAATGTAACTATTTTGAATACCGTTTCTGTGAACAGCGAACTAGCAATACTATTTGAAAATATTTCCATCGTTATTTGTGGAGTAATCCAACCCCTTTTGGCATTTTCAATCGTGCTAATTTGTACTGTGCTTTTAGTCGTTCAGCTGAGGAAAATATCCTCCTGGAGAATGTCAGTCACGTCTGCCAAAAGTCAGCAGGTAAAACCTGAAGAAAATCCTGCAGCAAGTTCGTCTGCTGCGGAGACCAGAATTTCTCAAAAAGAGGAACGTTTAGTCAGAATGGTTGTAGCAATAGCTACCATATTTATTGTGAGTTATATTCCAACTTGTATCGGGCTACTTTGTTATGTTGTCTTCGACGAATATAACCTGTTTGGTGTTTACAGAAGATTTTATATAGTGTCTGGTTATGTAATAACTTTGGGGCAACCTATTAGTGGAAGTCTCAATATTTTAATCTATTACAAAATGGCTTCCAAGTTTAGGATAGTTTTCCTTCGCCTTGTACGTCTGGATCGCCAAGAGCAAGAAAGACATGAGCTTGAATAGCCCTTCACAATGTTTATGTATGCAAAGAGTAACATTACAACTACAGGATGACAGGTGTCCATCTGCAGCGGGGGCTGCTTAAATGTATCTAACAATGCAAAAACCTTTAGATTAACAGAGAGAGAGAGAGAGAGAAAGAGAAAGAAAGAGGGAGAGAAATAGGGAGAGAGAGAGACAGAGGGGGAAAACGAGGGAAGGAGAAAGAGAGAGACAGTATTAAAAACCGTTTTGATTCCCCACATAAGTATAGCCATCTTAACAAAGAATTTCTAATGGCAGAACTAATATGGACCAGAACAAACTTTTGCTCATATTCTTCTGTTATTATTTATGTGCGTCTGTGTATATCATTTCTGTTTCGGTGAGCCTACATAATTAATATTTTTGAATCGGCATAAAGACTGCAGTCTTTAAATAGTAACAGTGCTTTATCCTCATACGTGACAAAACCATCCAGACTTTTAACCAAGATAAAGCGTCGCCATAGATTGTCCAGTCTTAAAGTATTCGATGACTTTTAATTATATTTTAACTGGACCGCATCTAAATTATTTTTTCATCCTAGCATTCTATAACTTAACAATAAGGATATCTCACCAACGAATTAAAAGAATAAATAAAAACTTATTGCATCATGTTTCGTAACTTTACTAAAAAATGTACACTTTTGTTTAGGATTCTTGTTTCTCGTTTTTTTCTCGTCAATGTTTTCGCTCAACACACGAAAAAAATATTTTTTAAATAAATAGAGAGGATTCAAAGTAGAGTAAACTGGTTTTATCATTAGATCATGTGAAACAAGGGTAGTATAAAGCACGTTTACCTCATTCTTAATTTGATACCTTTGTACCAGTGCATGATGGCTACTTTATGATTCCATGATTGAAGAATATCACAAGTTTTCAGAACATCTTTATCTTGTTTCTGCGCATTTAATCCTTCATGCAGGAAGTTTGTTTAAACCCAAGCAGCATGATCTACGCCGTATCTTGAGCTTTTAACGAAAAAAAAAAAGGAATTACAAGAATAAAATGTGTGAATGATGAATTTCAGCGTAAAATTCAAGAATGCTGAAACTTCTGTCTTTTCACATAGAACTGTATGATAATGATATTGCTAGATTGAAAATATGTTGTCATAACATAAAAAGAGTTTGGAAAATTCTTAGTATCTTAGACATTCTCACGTAGGGCTGCCTTATCCAGGCCAAAACAAAGTAACCCAGTAATATATATATATATATATATATATATATATATATATATATATATATATATATATATATATATATATATATATATATATATGGAATCAGGTCCGTGTACGGGTTCCTCATGCGTGTCCAACGCGCCCACTTAGGCTTCGTCTTTTTCTGCAAAAATCACCTAGGCCTAAGCGCATTCTAGACCTATAGATCAAGGTTTGACGCAGAGGGTATTGGCTTTGCACTAGCTTTAGATTATATTATATTGCAAAGCGTCTCGTTTAGATTTTATATTTTAAAAATGCTGGCGTCTAAGTTTCTCAAGTGTTGAAAAAAAGAGAAACTTAGGTGATTCTAAATCTAATCGTGTTTTGACGTATACGAAATGTTTCCTTTTCTTTACACCAGCTATAAGAAATCTTATCTTCTAAAACAGTAAATCTAAAATTGCCCCGTATGACAATAGAATTACAACATAAATTTTGAGAGATGATGAAATTGTATTATATTTATAGCCAGATAAAAGCTTCGGTTTCAGACAACAAGGCGAAAGTTTATAGGCTTAAGGCCTAGGCTATCTTATCAAAATTCGACATCAGTTTCAGCATCAGTGCCTTGTTTAGGGTAATCGGCACTTTTGTGCCTTTACTTGCATATAGCCAATTTTATCTAAAATAAATTGGATAGCTAGATCTGACCCAGTCTTGAGATCTGGAGATCAACATCTAAACTAGATGTGTAGGGCATTAATTTTCAATCTTTGATTTGTTTGCCTGCATAGGCCAGATCTATATGTCTTTTTAAAAATATTTATGTAAAAGGTATAAGACAATTCCACACAAAAAAAAATGAAACAAAGCAAATGAAAAAACCCTCAAATTTAATTTCAAACATTGAAAAATAAAAGACAGTGCACAGAACCAGACAGGAGACAACGGGTAATTATGTCGAGCAACGAATACGGTTAAAAAGGTATAAAATGTTGTTGGGTCTAGTGGCAAAGGGACTGTTAATAAGCATTGAACTAGGCTAATTGAATGGTGCCGAATCAGTGATTTTTTTCCATCACAAATACTTGGTATCAAAACCATCCTAACCGACAGTGGACTTGGTAGAGCCTTAGTAATAGAAGTAGAAACAAAAGATATTCTATTCTCATTCAGAAACGATTCCGAAAGGCCGAACATCGAAATAAATGCCGGGAGCCCACAGTGATTCAGATCATATTTCAGTCATGTGTTAATTTCAGATAAAACTTGAGAAATTAAGAAAGGCAAAGGCTAATCCTAAATTCCAAATGGATTTATTAAAATCTGATGAAAAACTAGGAGACAAAATTGCTATAGCTGTGCATAAAAAAATATGAGACTCTAAACGTCTCAGAGGTAGAAAAACTATGGTCAGAAATGAAAATTTCACTTCATGAAGTCATAGAGAAAAGCATTCATAAAAAAGATAAGAAAGAGCATCAAAAATGGATAAACAAAGAAATACTCGATTTAATGAAAGAAAGGCGCAAATCAAAACATGAATAAGCCAAATTCAAAGACCTAAACTGAAAAAAATGCAACTAAGCGAAAGAAAAATGGATTTATCAACAATATCAGTAAACCGAGCAAAAGCTAAATGTAGACAGCAACTTCATTGATGTTAAAATTAAGGATGTCAGTGGTAAGAAAGTCCAATGCAGTAAGCCTGGCTGATTCAAATTAAAAAATGGAACAATGTTAATGGAAAAGAGGAAAATACTAAACAGATGGTCAGAATATGTTGAAGATCATTTTTTAAGATGATAGGTGCAAAAAATCTAAAATAAAGGAAAACATAGAAGGCCCAACAAAACTTCTTATTGCAGTATACGATTGTGGTACAATTCTAAAAGATCTTTGTAAATCTGTATTTCTAGTATTGCCTAAAATGTTAGGAGCACCAGAATGTGAACTTCATAGAACAATCAGTGAATGAGCCATTTTACAAAAATCCTGTTACGTATTTTGATGCATAGAATGCGCAATAATCTAAGACTAGAAATATGTCTAATACAGTTTGGCTTTTTACCTGTCAAAGGGACTAGAAATGCAATATTCACTTTGCCAATATTGATGGGAAGATATATAGAGGTGCAGAAAGATCTCCCCACCTCTGTTTCGTTGATTATTTTTAGGGCCTCTGACAATGCAAAACATGTAGAGCTGTCTCGTGTGCTAGAAAAATTAGACATTGAAAGGAAAGATCTGAAAGTAAATAGAAATTGATACTGGGATCTGACTGCATCTTTAAGGAAAACGTAATGATTTCAAATCCATCAAAAGCAATGTCTCCTGATCTTTATAATTTATATAGTGAAATAACCTTAAGGAATCTTAATACTTCAGGCTTAAAGATGAATTGAGAGAATCTTAATATTCGCAGGTATGCAGATGATACAGTAAGTATAGCAGAATTTGGCGAATAACTCCAAAAACTTATAGATACTGTAGTTTTAGAGAGTAAAAGAATGGGCCTGTCTTTGAATATAAAGAAAACATTGAAACTAGAGGAAATTAATGTGTGAATCGGAGCAAAACGATTGACTTCGCAGTCGATCTAACATGATTGATTTTGGTGACCATCTCTACAGATAAACCTGGACTTTAGCGAACTATTATTTACGTATTTTTTAACAGGCAACGTACCTGTAGACAATGTGAAAGGAAACGAGGTGCTGCACAAGCCTGCTATTCTTAGAGAATTCTTGTGTGTGGAGATTCAAAGAATTTTAAATCCAGCAATCGGGTTCGAGCTCCAAAACCGTTGTCCTGACCTGATGGAGGGCCTGTAAGCCTGAGATCATCTTGATGAGGACGAGTTTTATACAATGAAAACAAACCAAACCAGGATCAGAATATCGGCATCATAATTGTCGCACCCCTAGCACCAGTGCATAGAGCAGAGGTTCAACCCTAAAGTGTGATGCAAAGACTTGCTGCAAACCCAGCAGAGAAGTAAAATAGATTTTCTGGGCAATTTTACAAGCTTTTTTGGAAAGGAAATTTTTTTTTCTTTTGAAAAGCTGATATGAGACTCAAAGATTAATGCCAAGAGAGTGAAAAATTAGGTGACACCCGCACCTTTGAGAAAAGGACAGCAATTACAAGAGGTTGGCTAGCTGTCTGCAACTCCCTGAGAAAGACAAGGCGGGAGTTAGACAAGACAAGCAATAGGCGAGCTACTAAAAATCCAAGCAAAAAGATTTTGGTCATGGAAACTCGGATGCAAGCTCACAAAATTTTGACCAAGGTTCTTTAATGAGTCAAATCTTATAAAAATGTTCTATAAATTTTCTAGGGTTCGGATGCCATTAATACTTACTAAAATACAACCTTCAAAGAGTTAGATGTAAATATTTAAACTTCCTTACATTGTAGCACATGTGAATATGGTTTTCATTTATAACATGTTTCACACTCGCAATAATATTGCCGGAATCATAAACCAAAAAAGGTACAGTACAACAGTGGTCCCCACTATATTATGTCTACTGCCTTCATAGGTAATGAAACTAAGCAATCAAAAACCTCTGTATGGTGATAGACTGCACCAAGTTTTCTTTGGTTGAAAATTGGGCCCTTTTAGATTTCTGAATATTCTGTTCCAACATAAAGTAAAAAAAAATAATACAATTATATTTTGTTTATCTCTATGCTTTTTGTTTTATTTTATTTTTTAAAAAAAGCTATTTACCTTCGGTCAATGTATTTAGCGAATGGATTTACGGGGTGAAGTGGATATCGCGTGCGCGCCCTGAGATTTGCACGAACCTTTTCGTGGCGGGTT
>BLXT01001270.1:313221-344651 GCA_019648995.1 Plakobranchus ocellatus
TAATTAATCTGTACTCCCTTCCTCGTATTTTTTTTTTTTTTTTTGATTTGAATCTTTGATCAAACAAAACATAACAAAAATGCCTTCACTAATTAGCCTATTCTTTCCACTTATCAACCGGTATATAGAACTACATTTTTATTATTATTTTTTTAATAACAGACGTCATTATGCTTTCTCAGGTTTATGTGATGTATGGCTTCTTAATGAAATATGGAAAGTATTTGCAACATAAAGAATTATACTGGCTTAAATATTTGTATTACATGTCATGAAATGATCATATTCGTGTGAAATCAAAATGTCAAAAAACTGCTTTCAGTGTCACATTTGAAAGCAAAATTTTGCAAAATGAGTTGAGTTGTGATAAAGATTAAGATTGAAAAAAAGTTAAAGTCTTTAATTAAAGAACTAAAGATCACTTTCATTCTATAACATGTGTATAGAAAGTTCTACATATAGAAAAATTGATAGTTGTACAAAAATTATTCATTTTGTCTCTTCTAGTTTAGTGTTTTCAATTAAAACAAATCACATAGATCTGCAACTGGTGTGATTTTGTGTGCTGCTAATTTTTTGTTTTTCACTCATAGATCTCACATTTCCTATAGATGCTGAAGTTTGCAATCACTAAGGGCATTCCAAGTAAAACATTGTATGTCATAGGTCTCTCATATAATGACTAGGTGTACCAATTGCCTTGAAGCACTGTGTCTTTCTTATGAAATAAGAATAATAATGTGACTTTTATTTAAAATACTTAGCATCATGATTAAGATGAATATATTTATATAATCATGTACTTTGAATTTATGGATGTGGTCATTTATGGCTAAGTCACACTTGGATCTTTTTTGAAAAACTGATACAAATTTTTTGCACTTGAAATGCTGCCTATGTAATGGTATGTAATATTGTAGTAAGCCTATTGAATCAAAAATAAACTTTTTAAAGTGTATTTATTCCTATATCAATTGTAGGCCTACTATAGGCTTAGAAATGGACTGAATCTCTATTCTGTTCATTTGTGTGCTAAACTCAAATTCTAATCCTGACAGAACCAAGTCGATTTTTGTTTCTTCCTATTCATGTGTGAAAGTGTTTGTGAAAATCAGTTTCAGTTGTAAGAATTAGAGGAGGGCAAGTTAGACAAAGCAAAAATGACTGCTAGAGTTTACTAGTGAATCTCACTGCTGAAATTTACTCTAGATTATTCACTTTGTCTTAACAATCCATACTTTGAATGTGTTCATCAATTTTTATGGGGTTTTTGACTGGGTTAAAGTAAGCATTAAAGTGTTATTGTGGTTTCTTTTCGTTGTTCATGTATAGAGAGTCTTTCAATATAAACGCACTACCTACAGAGTTAGGCATATAAAATATTTCAATGTTTTTCCTGCTGTGCACATTTTGTATACTCTCCTAGTTTCCACTGAATCCTTGCCTGATCAAGGCCAGAAAACCTGAGATCACCACACAAAAACTCCTTATACCATCTCAAGCTTCAATATTTTGTATCTTCCTTCTTATTAAAAGGTATTGGATAAGACCTCGAATATGCTCACGAGAAAAAAATATATCGATTTTTGACTGCTTTCCAACTTCTCATATAAATAACTGTAATCAGTTAATCATGTGTCCTGAAAAATCAAGTTTCTGATTAATTGAGGTGATATTTTCCCAACCACTGTGAAATAAAAAAAAAACAACTGTTTTTGGATAACAATAACATTATTACCTACCTTTTTTGCTTTATTTTTGCTTTATCTACAGAGTGCTGTGTACTTATCTTTTTGTTATAGCTTATTCATGAAAGAAAATAGTATTAGTGTTATGGAAAAAGTGCAATGTTTCCTTTTGCTTATGCAAGGCTTAAAATTAAAATGTGGTTAGTAAGAAAAGGTCCAGCATTTCTATAGCATATGCCAGACTTACATTTTGATTTTGTCCAGTTTAATTTTCTCTTTTAGCAAAACTGAAATTTTATGAATGGCTAACATTATAAAGACAGCCTACATGTATTAATTTAAAATATGTTAGGCTTAATAATCACAATAACTACGCATACATGTAATTATTCAAGCATGTTTCATTCAGAAGGAATTCATCTATGTTGTTAGCAGTGCAAAAGTTGAGCAACAGAGGGCTTAGAAGTGGAAAGAAAATAGAAATATATCTTATTGTCTTTTCTTTTACATCTCGTTTAATCTTTTATGTTATTAATTCTAGTTATTACTTCTTAGCTACAATTACATGTAGCTTATTATTGTTGCCTAATCATTTTGGTTTTATATATAATTTTCAGGCTTGTTATATATTGTTGATCTTGTTAAAAATTTAATGTTTTGTTTTTTGTTTTTGTAAACATTTCTGTTGGTATGTGATACACACATGTAGCTTGTGAACATTTATGCGCTGCCACATAGTTTGTATCAATTCTCTCTTTTTATTGTCACAGCCATACACATCTATTTTCTCTGAGTAATGTAATAGAGACTTTACGTGACAAGGATCTTTCTTGCTGCCTTTGTTCAAGAAACACATCATACTTTTACAGGTTGACTTATGTGTTCTTGCTTAAGATTTCTAAAACATATTTAATGGTAGATGTTTAGTCAAATATTTTGTCTGTTATATATTTTGTCAGTATCAAATTGTTATCGCTATTTTGTTACATTACTTTGTTATAGCTATGAAATATGATCATTTTCATCACTGCTACCAATATCATAATTATTATGTTTTTGCTGAGTATACTAAGTCTTTGAAAGTTGAACTTTAGAATTTTTTTTACGTGTGTCTAGTTATAATAATGAATAATACCTCGACAATTTGTGATATTTTTAATCTTTGTTATAATAGGCACAATATTAATTTTGACACAGTCTGTGGGAGATCTTCATATTTTTTATTTGGGTATAAGATTGTGACACCTCTATTCATTAAGAATTAAAAGTTTGTACATTAAAACATCTACATGTATTTAATACATGTTAACATCATTAATGCTAATCATTGCTTACAAATCCGGATTTAGTAATGCTACATATTTTTTTAATAAACCTACATATATATATACATTGGGTACTTCAACATCGTCATTCGCCCGTTGTGTTGAGGAAGATTTCATAATGATGCCCGTGAATACTATGTTATGATCAGGACAATTGTACATGTATTTTGTCTTCATCAAGATTACTTATTTTTGGTTATTTGTATTAAGTAAAAAAAAAAAAATTAATTCCTACTTAAACTTACAGTACATCGATGGATTTCCAAATTTTGCATGAAAGTTTTAATGAAATATTTTGCATGGACAACTTTTTCATGTATAAGTAGGTACAAGAGATTGTAATCTTTTTTGAGGGGCTGTGACTTTTCCTACATAGAGGAGTACATACAACATGTAGTTTCTCCAATTCATTTTATTTGAGATTTTGAAGTCAGTCTCCTAACTTTTATTATACCTGGTGCATTTTTACTCTTTGCAACCTTGACAGTCAGTATGGAAAATTTTACAATGATGAAGGAAATAAAATTATCAAATGAAAAATGACGTCCCCTCATCACATCCGAAGCAATGTAGTTTAAATATTACATTTAATATCTGATGATCAATTAGTTTCAATGCCAGTCTATTAATACATAATATGTAACTTGCGTATCATTCTAGAAAAGTAATCTTGTAAAATCTAATCTTTACTTATAGAATTTACCTTTTTTTTGCACAATAAAATTGTAAACCTTTTGTATTTTGAGGTAAGTAAAGGTCATAAAAATAAATGACAGCTGGATTTTTCCTGTGGCATTACCATGTCTATTAAAAAGTATTATTCATTAATTTCTTTTTTTTAAAGGATGTTTTTTTTTTAATTCTATTCAACAGTGTGGGCTTAAGGTAGTTAAAGCTAAGTACATGTGCACTATAGTATGAGCATCAAGCTGATTTTTTTTTCCCTTTGTCAACTGGATTTGCAACTGTACAATAATGAAGTGTCTTATTTTTCGCCATTGGTGTACATGTAAGAATTATTACCACCAATATTATTATTATTCTTATATCTGTATTGGCATCATTTTTTTTCTTCTTCTTTTTTTGTCTGTTTGCTTAGGCCCACTACAACCCGTATCTTGAATGCAAGGCAATGTTTTGACTCTTGCATTTGATTAATACTTACATAAATTAAACAAGGTTTTCCTCCTGTTTCTTCAAGGGTTTGGTTGGAAAAGAAAAGAAAAAAAAAAATGAAAAGCAGGGACCTTCAAGTCATATGAATAATTGTTCTAAAATTGTGAATGTAAGCATTGAAACACGAAGAAGATAGCATACTGCAAGTTATGCATAAATTTACAGATGTCTTTTTTTTTTGTATATGAAAATGTGAACTATGTATACAGCATGAGAAGATAAGGCATAGGGTGAAATTCTTTGAAGTGAGCTATAGGCTGGTGAACTTTTAGATAAAAAGAGAAAAAAAAAAAGATTTCATTTTCATGTCCTTACTTATCTCTCAGATATCTATTCAAGCTACATTGACAAAATTTGTACCATTCTAATTGAGAAATAAAACAACCATTCATGATTCATGAACAAACAAGAGAAACTCAAGCACAAATCTCTATGGAAATTTTGGATTTTTTTAATTCTCTAAGCGTTAACAAAAGTAAAAGTTGCATATCTATAGACAAATTTGGATGGAGACATTCTGTGTATAAGCTTAAGCCAATAGCTTGGAACTCTGTTTGCAACTCAAGTATTCCAAACTATGACACATGCTTGTTTTACCTAAATATGTATTTATATCCAAAATTTTGCTGGCCTAGATTTGATAGAAGTTCAATTCCTGTAGTTACACCATAAAAGACTTTTGATGATAATCATTCATTTGTTATCCTTTAACTTGTATGTCTATGTCCTATTTTGGTATAAAAATCAAATGCATATACTGCTAAGAGAGTTCTTATTCTTCTGTAAAAATCATTTTTTGTCTGATGCACATTATTATGTCAATGTATTAAAATGAACTTAAAGGAAGGATTTGGATCATTCATTAATCAAAGCAATCAGCGGATGAAAGTCTTTGTGAACACCTCTGAAACTTTTAAATGTGTAGCACTAGCAGTCCTAAAAAAAGAGCCAAGATGCAGGTATGCCATCGCGTTCTAAATAAAAAAAGCTCTAAAGGCATGTTACAGATTCTCTGTACATTAAGCAATGGTAATTTTTTTTTTTTATATGAAATTCAGTTCTTTAAATATTAAATAAATTCACCTCGACCCATTTTGTATGACGGCTACAAATATAAGTTTACTACACAAAGAGCATCATTTACTCTGCTACATAAACTTGTTATTGCCTTCTGTTAAATGCGGCTTGTCAATAAACAGTGTATTTCCCTTTATCTACGCATTGTCAACAATTTTGATACCAACACAAAGCGATAATTGCAATGCTTAAGATGTTTTAGTTTTAAGTTTTTTTAGCTGATGTATTTACCAATAAAAAAAAAAAAATGTATATTTTTACGCAGCATCTTTTAAAATTAAGCTTTACCATTATAACATTTTCTTTCAGGGAGCAACAAGTGTGCTCTTTGCTTACTTGTTGGCTTTTTTTTTCCAGATCTTTTTATTTTTACCTCACAACCAAATTGTCTAACAAACTGGTTCTTACATTGCTCAAAAGATTGCAGAAATACATGATGTATATTACATTGACGAGTGGATTTTGAAATAAAGGTTTTAAAATGCATTGTATATTCGCCTTCCTCGTTTTTATTTTATTATAATAAATTTTATTTAGGCTTTCAAAAAACTGTTATACTTTTGTTAATGGTTATAATAGAAAAATGTATTGAAAAGCGTTTTTTTCCATTATTGCATTATCGTGAAAACCAAATCTACTTCATAATCTACAAAATTTTCATCTTATTTTTTTTTTGTGGGGACAGGAATTACATGAGGCTGTAATGATTCATTGACATTTATTGTCACTATCAGTATCAGTAGTTCAGATTCATATTAGCCTCGGTCAAAAACCTAAATTATACTAGGACTTAAATTGAATAATACTCTGCCGTGAATGTATATTTATCTTATTTGAAAAATAATCAAGTGTCAAAGGGTAAGTTAGCCACCTCAGGCCATGTCTTGAGAAAACTGAGTAAGCTCGATTGTGAGCATAGTCTTAATCAAGGGGAAAGATTCCGATAATTGAGAGCTGAATGCTTAAAGAGGAGGAGCTTGAAAGTGAAGGAGATTAATTCTCTGTTTGCTAAGGTGGATCATTAATTCAGTTCTCAACAAAATTAAGAATTAGTTAAGACGTTAACTGTGATATACATGCCTAGAAGTAGAATGCATTAATGAATTGGATCAAAATATTCTATTTTTGCTATGGACAATCCAACGCTTGTAGCATGCTTCTGGTGTACCCTTATCAACCACAGGAATAAAGTATCTGTTGTTATGTGTTTCAAGGTTTCAAGTTTACAGCTTAATTTCTTTTCCCAGGACGTTTTCTGTTAATCGAAATTGCCATCCTGATCATGACAATTATAAAAAGTACTTAGGGTTTATTCACTTCTCTTCTACTTGCCTTACTTTTGCTTTGACTTTTTGTCATTTCAATATTCCTTGTATACTTTCAAAACAATTCTAATATTTTTTTTTCTTATAGGCTTCCTTGACCATTTTCAAGACTCAATAGAGAAAATTGATTTCTAATAATAGGTCTACTTTTAAGAATGGATAAAACTGAAACTTCTCTAAAAAGATAAAGCTAGTCCCATCTTGATCTAAGTGTCGCAGAAACAGGTGAGGGCAAAAACTAAGCAGCACTTTTTTTCTTTTCTCTTTTTGTTTTTTTTTTTATGCATCAACATTCTCTTTTAACTACTTATTATCAATTCTTTTTTTCATATAGCTATCCTAAATTCACTGTATTTAGACTGGACAATACTTTCTTCACAAAAAAAAAAAGCCAAGAATACTTTCAGTCAAAGCTGCAGAAGTGTACGTTATCTTTAATAATGTATTATACAATACTTTTGCAATTTTAAATATACATTACTGAATGATACAACAAGAGCTGAGTCATAATTTAATAAGGCAATGAAGAAGTCAGACTTTTTTTTTTTTGGTAAGTTTCATCATACATAGATAAATGTACAGGTGTATAAGGAAATAAGGTGTGTTATATCATATCATTATATTATACAATGCATAGGTTTATACAAAATTGAAGCAAGGAAGAATTGCATCGCACATCGAGAGTCCTTATGGTCTCACGGAGTCCTCGAAACCCTGCTCTGCAGGCTTGCGACTCTTCAGATTCATGTCTACCAGTTCTTTGAATTGTGGAAAGCCTTCTCGGTCCAGAAACTGAAGATAAATTTCCTTGAATTTCTGGAGGAATGGACACAATTAAAAATTCAATCTTTGCACTGGAACAAGGCGCAATGTCTTGTGTGTACTTATGAATAGGTGAGTTATTGGGGCAGAAAATCATGGCAAAATGGGGCACACTTCTTCAGATATACTATTAAATACCCTAAAACAATATAAGTAATCTTTAATAAAACAAACAAAGCAGTTAAATGTATAGACTATGTTATTAATAACAGGATAGGTTGGGGGAAGGGGAAGCAAAGATATAGAATTTTTTTCTTGTTTTCCTCTCTTTTTGAAAATGACTTATACCATTCAATTAAACTCACAAAGCATTACAAACCTCGATCTGGGTGGGATGAACTTTGCTCTCTGTGCCTTGAGCCTGTGAGAGTAAATACATTGATAAACAAGACAATAATCATGACAAACCAATGATCTCACACAATGGAAAATCATCACACAACATTGATGAGCTAAAGATCAGAAAACATTCCTGAATCATAATAGAAGAATTAAGTTAGGGAGCATGAGTGCTTTACTTAAGATTTCATTATTGCTCTTTTCCAAGATATGGAAGAAAAAAAATAGTGCACTAAAATATCAGGGTTTTTCTCTGAAAGACAGAAAACTAGCATTTTTAAATGGCTGCCAAATTATAATTTCTCTAGAATATGAAGATAATGGTGTCTGTGCTATTAAAAAAATTTCTTAAGACTAGTTGGATGTAAATGGAGAAGAGTTTTAAAGGCCCAAAAAAATATAAAAACTTGAACAATATTGCACAAGGTCCTAGTTTCCCCATTTCTCAGTTCATTTACGGTCAAATTACCAGCACAAACATTTGTGCAAAAGCAATTCATTTGAGCTGATTTCAAAATAAATTACAAAATCAGATTTCTGATTTCTATTTTCAACAAAGATTTTTTTCTCCTATCTATTTTAGTGAAGGAAAGAAAAAGCATAAAGAAAATAAGAATTGTCAGGACAAGACAAACAAATGAATATTTCTCTAGAAGTGAGAAGTCCAGAAGAAGAATGCTTACATGAACTGACATTTAAAAAAATTTCTACAAGGTCTACTTGTAGAAAGGCGGAGGTGTATAGATGATTCTTCAATTACTTTTTATAGAGCAACAGATAATTATTGGTCATAAGAATAGCTATGAAGGGTATTTTTTTCTCTTTTATACATATAATTTTTTTTTATCCACATATCTTTCCATGACACATTCATGTCCTTTTCGCCCTGCCTTTATCTCATTCATCCTCCTCTGTGTATCTCTCCATTTATTTTTCTCTCTGAAGTCTATCTGTCCGTCTTTCTCTCTAGCTGCCTCTCTCACTTTTCCCTCTGACCATCTCCCCTTCCCCCTCTGCTCTCATCCCTTACCTCAGACAAAAACTTGTAAGCCAGCCCTAGAAACGCTGGACCCTGAAAAACAGTCAGTGCCTTTGAGTGGAGGGTCGGCTCAATGTGTTTGGGCAACCGATAGTCCATACACATGGACGAGTGGAGACGTTTGCGTTGAGAAAACATACGACCTGGGGGCAAGAAAAACAGCAATGAAGTGATTTTTAAACTCTGAAACAGATTCATCATACAATGTGATAGTAGTCTCCCATAGGAATGAAAATTTCTGCAAATACTCAACAAAAAAAAACATGCAAGCAAAGCCTGCAAGCATCAGGGAAAACAATGACATATATTTTTTACAACACTGAATATCATGACTTTCACAAAAATGCATTGATCTGTTAGTTTCCCAACTTGCTTCTACAGGTCTCCAAAGGCTGCACAGAACCTTGCAAAAGGCCAAAGTAATCTGTGGATTGTTAGAAGCCATTTTGGTGGATTTTTTTTTTCTTCCTTTGCCCTCCTCACAACCCCCTCCCCCCCTCCCAAAACCATCAAAACAAAAATAAGAGAGAACCCTTTTTTTGTGTGTGTTAAAAACAAATTATTTAAACTTAAAACATATTATCCACACTTCCTCGGCTTCATGGTCAACCATTGGCCCATGTTTGAAAATAAAATATTTTACATCTGAGAAACAGTAAGACCATATTTTTAGTCAACATCAATCTAGTGAAACTGTTTTAACATCCGACTTTTTGCCTCAAATACCACCACACAAGTTGCTTCTGAATACAACTTTTGCATTTTTTTTTTTCCACACTTTTAATTTAGATAAACATACGTTTTTACTCCAAAAAATGAATAGGTCTCAAATTGGCTGAGCACACAAACTTTTTTTTTTTTGTAAAAGGTTTAATCATCTCATTTTATTTCTATCAATAGCTTGTCTTTGCTACTTTAGGTCAACATCAATTTTCTAGAGTGTGATTACAAACTGTGACAGGTACAAGTGTGTAATTGATGTCATTCTCAATAAGGTACTCTTGACAGTCTTGCAATGTTTGAAGCTAATTTTTCTCATGCCAATTCTTTTGCAAAATTTCTCTCTTTTTGGTGATGCTACAACATAAACTATTAGTTTGTTTTAAAGAGGAATTACTCTTGAGCATCTGCAGTAATGTTATCTCACCCTGCCACAATATTCCCATCACATCTAAGAGGACAGAGTTAAAAGCATCCAGCCCAAGCTTGTGGCTGACCGAGCCTGGAGACTGGCCAACATCGTCTCCATGTGTAGGAAAGGAGCTGACCGTGTCAAATAGCATGTACTGCATGCTCTGTCCGGCTGACCTTTGTCCTGCTTCCCTCAGGGTGGTGATAGAGGAGCGAAACCTGAC
This sequence comes from Plakobranchus ocellatus, assembly GCA_019648995.1. Classification (NCBI taxonomy): domain Eukaryota; kingdom Metazoa; phylum Mollusca; class Gastropoda; family Plakobranchidae; genus Plakobranchus; species Plakobranchus ocellatus. The sequence continues at coordinate 323,368 of BLXT01001270.1, forward strand.
AAGAAACACAAGAATGGTACAGTCACTTCTGGAAATCAGATAAACTTTAGATGAACCCTAAATTTATTTATTTATGTTTGATGCTGAAAGAATCCTTTTTCAGTGCATATCCTGTTCACAACAAGGTGATTTCAGGCTTTTACGCTCTCTGTCAGACCAGGGCGTTTATGGACAGAACTAAGTGTCCCTGCAGAAAGAGTGGGAAAGGTCAATCAAGGTTAATTGATTATGTGCTTAGACAAGACTGTTTCAACCTTTACAAAAAAAAAAATTATTGAAAGCTAATTTTTTTTTTCATCCACTTTCATCCTTCAGTATTGCTTAAGTCTTTAAGCCTTACATGTTGACACAACTGCACACCAAGGCCAAGGTTGCAGGACAGTCTGACAACAGCAAGCGGTAGAAGAGCCGAGTGGGGAAACAAATCAAGGGCAGGCTGAATTTGGAGTACAGTTCAGAGATCTGAAGAAAAGGAATATCAGAGAAAATAAAAAGAAAACAATAGCATCTTCATTAATCACAAGTTTAGTAGGATTTCCTGAAATTGTAAGAGTTGCTAGTTTAATAAAATTTACTTTGGAGAAAACTTTAAAAAATATATGTAAATTTTTAAATGCATGTGAGTGACAAGAAAAGGCATCATATTTAGACAGATCATATTTAATCCTTTATTCTTTTATCTGATCTGGAAAAATTGTGAACAAAAAAAGCTTACAACCTGTAAGATTATTTATTTGTAAACCATGAATGCCACTGGCAACTTATGAAATATCCTAAAATTATTATGACACGGTATTGTATGCTTTTTTTTTCTTTTTAAAGCTTGGCAAAATTTAATGTTACTGAATCCTTTTGGACATTAATCATAATCTAACAAAATTGAGCTTAAAAAAGCAACATTGAAATATACTTTCAATTTCAGCGCAAATGAAGCATTGGCATGAGCTCATAATAATCCTTCTGCTAGTGCTGGCTGATAAAATCAGCAAAATAAACATTTTATATACTTCTACCACTTCTAAGCATCACAAATTGACACTTGGGAACTCTAGAATAAATCATCAATAACCATACAAGTATTGCTAAATATTTTTCTCGCCATTGCAAAATCGTTGTCATGCTCACCTTCTCCACGAACTCCAAAGCCGCTCTCTGTAGCAGCAAGTGGTCCCCTTCCATTCTCAAGCCTAGAACCAGGGCAGTGTCTAAACACTTGATGAGATATATGATCAAGTCTCTCACACTTGACTGGTCAGCCTCTCTCACACTGGACCGGTCAGCCTCTCTCGCACTGTCCTCAGACAAAACACTCTTGCTTGCTTCTGCCTGGCCTTCACCTTTAGAACTGAGCATTAGAGATATTTTTTTTAGAAAAGCAACAATACAAAAACTTTTTTTAAAAACTGATGCATGTCCTTTTATATGCTCTGAATACTAAGTCCTACACTGCCATCTTCATATTCAAGACAGTGATTTGTAATATAAAGACCACTGAATACATATGAACATCTATATGATGATTTATGTATTCAGAGCTGTATTTATGTATTTATATATTATGTAGCTATAGAGCTGTAGCAAGAAAATACCCTTTAGACCTTGATCTCATATTTCCATGTTTTTGTATGGAAGGGGTTTATCATAGTCAGTTAAAAAATATAATGAAGGAACTTTTAGATCTACATTCTCAGGGATCTATATCTGATCTGTGCATGGGGGCTCTTTTCCTGCATGACTTAGTCTATCAGCTTTGAGCCAGGACTAATTAGAGAGTGATAGAGGGAGAAAGTCAAAGAAAGGAGTAGGAGTGAACAAATCTGAATAAACAGCTGTCAATAATTTAAGGACAGTAAGGCAGATCCATCCTCCTCTTTAACTATTGTCATTCCTGTTGATCATCTTTGGGGGTTAAAAAAAACAAAACAAAAAAACAACAACCTCAGGCCTAGATACACCAGTGGGCCTGAATAGTAAATTGGACATTGAAAACCAAAAACTGTAGCAGCACGCATTTTTTCCCCATACCTTGAAGGCTTGCTTTTTGAGATTGCTGCTGATGCCGTGGTCGCACTCTTTTCAGACTGAGAGAAGAGAGTAGCCCAGTTGTGTAAGAGCTTGGTGAGCGAAGACACAAGACCAACCTGCATACAAGATTGAAAAACCAGAAATATATACAGGTTAAGTTTTGCTGCGTTCAACGTCAATTTTTTTTTTCTCAGCACATGTTTAAAAACCAACATCCAGATGCATAATAAGCCAATGGAGTAAAAGATGTGTTGATTGAAAAAATAAATTGTGCAAAGTGCAAACAAAAATGCTATGCTTTTTATGGAAGGTAACAGAAATTGAGAGTCCTTCTTTTTATATGAATATGAATGGCTATAGGCATTGTTACCAGATGATTAAGAAAAACAGATATTTGTAAATATTAAGACCTTATCTTTACTCCATGTGCACCCTTACATACAACACAAACCCCTGAACAAATTAAAATTATCTGGTGCATTCTATTGAATGGTTAATGAATCGATATCACGTTAGGTATCAAAATTGATATTCACAATAAAGGAGAAGCATTAAGAGAAAACATGCCCTTGGACAATGGATTTGATCATTGAAGGAATACATGGAGGGAGGGAGGGAGAGAGAAACAGATAAAGAGAGCAGACAGAGTCAAGGATTTGACTAGAACTTTACAAAACACACACAGAAAAACCTGAAAGAAGAAGCAAAGAGGGGATAGCCCATGGCAGAGAAACAGTTGAGATAGAAAAAAGCAAAGGCTACTGATGTTTACTGGTATAATTGTGGCAAAACAAGTTTTAAATCTTAAACTGATTCTACATAACAACTGGTCTCAACACAGATTACATATGAAAGCATGACTGCCTGAAGTCAGGACCAAAACCAGGGAAAATCCCTGGCAGTTTAATGAGATTGGCAACTAAGCAGACAGCATTTCACAAGTTGTGATGAGTCAGTTTGAGAACAGAACACACAAAAAAGGAAACCAACCTTGAGATAAACATCCGATGAGTAGTAGAGTCTCAACACAGGCTGCAGAATATCAAAGTACAATTCTGAGGGTGGAGATGACAAAAGAAAATGATGGTGTGCTCACAAAGGGTATTGCAATGCATTAACACATCTGAATTTCTACTACAATCATAGATAATTCAAATATAAGAATCTGTGAGCCGTTCATACAAAATGAATCATTCATGGTTATCACCCCATAAAATCCCAGAGCAAAAAAAGCCTAACAGGGGGAGGAGGGGTGGTTACAAAATCATTAACACTTTTCTTCTACATCCGGTTTTTATAGAGTTTCCCTTCAGTCCACATGCCCCAAGGCAGGGTTCAGAAAAACGAGGGTGTGTTACAAAACAAAATATTTCTCTGCTTGTGCTTGACCTTACAATGTGATATTTACAGGACAGTTAGAAAAATGAACAAGTTTTTGTATGATATCTTTTGTTTTGTGAATTTGGGTCATATGACCTATGTTATTCAGGGCGAAATAAGAGCTAAATGCTGAAAATCATTGAAAACTATTTCTTTTGGATCTTGAGAAGAAATACGGGAAGAATAAAGTCTTGAAAAGTATTGAACAGGCTTTGCCAACAAAGACGAAACATAATACACCCAAATTTAGGTCTAAAAGAATAAAAGACCTCCAAAGTTTTTTGTTTGTCATTTTTTTTCTGTTGTGCGTGTTTATTTTGTTCAGTGTTGTTTGTGTGTATAATACTTAGAAAATTACAACTTGACGACAGAATTTGACATACCACGAAGTAAAATAATCCAATCCAAACCATTTTAGTGAGATTCAAACAGATTATCTAGTTCATAGGCTTCCCACTGATAGTTTGTAGTGGTGTCAGTGTCAGTGTTACAATCAGCCGTTGGGCCACACCTTCTTTCAACGCTGCCTACTCGACTCAGCCTAGATCTAGGTCTAGACCTAGAAGTTAAACTTTCACTTTTTGACCAATCTGATCCTGATCCGAGTTATTCTCATCAAAATTTAGTCACGAATCATCGCTCCCATCATCAAACTCAACACCCTGTACATGTCTGTTGCCCTTGACATATTTTGTCATAATTTTCTCAAAACGCGTCCAATCTTCACGAAAAATTCATGGGGAAGCCTTAAACCCTTAGGAAGTAGGTCAAAACAAATAGAAGTACGCAGGTGCGCAAGGGACGGTACTCTAACAATTGTTTTGTCGCCTTGAAATGTGCCTTGTGGATGGAGCTTATGTAGGTCGAAGGTCGCATTTATGCGACATGTGGAAGAAAAGTGTTAAACTTTTGAACAAAATATTTTGTGATGTTTCCGCCTATATTCAATGCCTTTCATTTTGAGTACACTAGTCATTTTTAACGTTTTAGGTAAAAACAGACAAAATAAGCAAGCAAGATAGGGTAAAATTATTAAATAGAAAACATATATTGAACTTATTATACTCAAGCCTTGCTCATGTTTATAGATAACAAACCAAACACTATTCTGTATGTGATCAACCCTGGAGAGAGGCTAGCATAAAGTCGATTACTTATCCAATACTTATCAGTGAGTCTAGTGAGAAATGAAGAAAACCACAGATTTTTATAAGCCTGATGGCAAAAGGAGACGCCTCGGGGCATGCTTCCCACAAAATTTTCTTTTAAAGACTGCAATTAAAGCCATTTGGAGGCTCTTTAGAATTCATTTAACATATATTTCCTTCAACTTTGAGGTAATGAAATATCTATGGAGCAGCATTTACACTTCCATGAAAAACTGAAAATAAGGAAATGTGCAGAAATGCAAACAACTAGAAGCATTGACTTATAGAAGTAGCATTCACTCTTGAAATGACTTATCAACATATTTTGGGTATTATATAAAACACCAAATTGAAATATACTGCTTGAATTTTGCCGCCTCTGACTCGTTTCATTCACACACCACTTATACAATGCTCATATTGCTAAAAAGGGAGAGTTAAAACTTACCATCCCAGCCCCCAGTGCTTGGCTTGAGACATGAAATGAGACATAAGATCACAGGTGCATACCTCCTCCCATCCCAGGTGGGAAGATAGTTACACAGGAATGCCTCCAACACCGGCAAGCCCTAGAATAATTAATTATTATCTCAAAACTAGTCTGAATGAATCGCAGGTCTCATTTCAAACATTTCAAATCATTGATGTAACTAGAAGCATAATTTGATTTGGTTTGCACTTGATGAAAACTGGATAGATATTTTGATCGCTGCCAAGATAATGGGATTTGAATTTTCTCAACGAAAAAAGCAATCAAAAGAAGGGAATTTTTCTCAAAGTGTTAGATGCAATGTTTGACTCAGGAGGACCTGTCTCAGGACATTTTTTACTGCCTCAAATCACTGCATGAATGTTTTCTTCATGTATGTATTTCTCAAAGAAAAAAAAAGGTTAACTTGAATAATTCTTTTCAATGTATAATTTTCTTACGAGGCCAATGCACAGAATTCTCCAACTGTCATTTTTCAAGACTTGTCTCTTGCTCTTCAGCCATGTCAATGATTGTTTGCACAAGCCATGAGGTAAGCATGGTTTCAAAAGTGGGGCTCATCACTATCCAAGTAACACTGACAATCTCATTGTTGTTTACCAGACTGAAAAAGCTTTATAACACAGATTTCTCCTCTCTCTCCCATACCTCTAATCAAACCAGTAAAACTAGTACTCTAAACTTATGCAACTCCAGGGTTTCAAGTGCTTAGATAAAACCAGATACCAGGCTTTTTTTTTTTTTTAATATATCTTTTGGAATTCCAAATCTTCATGGACATCCTGGCCATATTTCTCCAAATTTGTTTCTTTTAAGGCATAGCTCATGACTTCTGAGAAATGTCAGATCCAAATAAACTGACGACATCATATTCAACAAATCCTTCTAAAAGAAAAAAAAATCATCTGAAAGATTTTTTACCTGAACGTTTTGTGCAAAGTGCAGCAACATTTTAAGAAGTTCTTCGTTCTGCTTGGACTCTTCATCCGTTTTCTTGAAGCCTGGACAAGAGAAGAGTTTTAATTTTGTACCCAGAGTTGAATTGTAACATCAAAATAGCATTTTAATTAAATTTGACACTGATAAGGGTTTATTAGTAAAATTGTAATAGATTGGCAAAAGACAAGATTTTTTTTCTGTTTTTTAAACTTCATCCTCAAAAACAAAGCCAACCCGATTTCTCCTATTTCTATACAGACCTGGCCCTGAAGTGAATTCATGTGGTGATATTTTTTTTTTTCAGCCTTTTTATGATATGTTTTTCAAACTAGCTCTATGTTATATAGAATTATACACAGGGATGCCAGTGGTCTCTGACAAAAAAGCAGGAAACTCAAAGTTGCGGTTAAAGTATAATTGACTTTTAAGTACCGGTAATAAAAATAATGCAAAAAGTCGGAAATCCTGTTTAAATCGAAAAACTGACATCCATGTATACAATATGGCCCAATTATCTTCAGAGATTCTGAAAAATACAGACATGAAAATGTCGACCTCATACTGTTGTATAAAAAAAGAAGGATTATATACTACAAAATATACAAACAGCAATTGCAATGCAAAGCAAATTTTTTTTAGCAATATTGTACAGAAGAAACAAACAGAGATTGCAATATCAAGCAAATTGCTTTTTTTTTTCTTTAATACAAGTCAATAGCCAAAGTCTCACCAAAAGCAAACAAGTGTTGAATCCAAAGAGAGAGACGTGCCATTGCTACAGGGTCTGGATCACACATCATCAACAGCTGCAGCTGGGAATCCTGCAGCACAGCTGAAACTTGGCTGGGATACTGTAATACACAGAGGAAAAGGAATAATAAGAGACTGTTAGTTAAAAGCTCAAATGATCGACAGGCAAAATTATATTACTTCAGAAGCACTACAAACAATATTATAATCTTGGAAATTTGAAAATGCTTGAATAAAAATGTTCTCAATATAGAGGAAAAACAGAATCTATTTATATTCCCATGGCAAAACACCTAGTAAGGGTGGACAAGTCAGAGATCTAGGGCAGTAGAAATTGTACTAGGCAGCATGCTTTCTCATCTGTAGAGATTAAATTTTAAAAAATGTTTCAAACTTTTGAAAGCATTGAACAGTTAACAGTCAGCTGATTGACATCTGTTTAGTTCCTTTGTACAGTTAATCAGTATAAACTTGACTGAATTTAGATCTCGTTTGGATTCATAAATCTCTGTACTCCCTTTTAAAAATACAGTTTGGTTTATCCATGCTATCATGAAATCTTCTGTTGGGGATATGGGTTCATTTTAGAAAGAATCATCTACAAGTATGAGATTCTCGTATAGGAAATGATCTTTCTATACTACTGTAGCCAAAGGAAGTGCAGTATCAGCAGTGAGTGGTCTGTCCACAACAGATAGGACCCTTCATTTGGCTACCACATACCTCCAATGTGCTTTTTGTTTCCGTTCTGTTTTATTCATGAATTTTATTTTTTAATTGAAATTACCAAAACCCAAAACCTCAAAAAACATAAAATGAAAAATAACCCTGGTGGCCTAAGCTACAGGTTTAAAAGCTATGGCACACCCTTCACTACTGTGATTAAGAGACAGCCCAGGCAAAGGTGACATGAGTCTCTGTGGATATTTTTTGCACTAAAGCCTCTTTACAAAAAAAAAATACCTCACACAAAAAGGGATTAAAAGTACCTTTTGACAGAATTACGATAAACATAAACCATGAAATATTACAAAATGTGGGCTTCATGAAAATGTGTACCTCAAACAAAAAGGTATTAAAAGTACAATCTCCAAACTCAAATACCTTTTGGCATAATTAAGATAAACATAAACAATTAAATATTAAAAAAATTTAGGTGTCATGAAAATGTGAATTATAAACTTTTGCATCCTGCTCACAACTTAACATGCCTAAAATGTGACTTGGTCTGATGCATCAATGTTTCTTGACATTTATTTCATCTCATGCATTATTCTTTTGGCTAGAATTCAAGGGGCATTTGACTCAAGAGTGACACTAAGTTTCAGTCTAAACAAACTGCCTGTGATGAACAATTGGACATTTAAACTAATAGAAAAAAAAACTGCTTTGGTTTTCTAATATTTTAAACAAATTGTGATTTAAAAAAAAAACAAAAAAAACCAGAATTTAATAAAGCTCTAATGTTTGAATTTAAGATCACCAGCTTTACCTATTCATCAGCAGTTTTTCAGTGAATTGGGGACAAGGCTTGAGAGTGAACTTTCCAGCAATCATATGAAAACTTACAGAGGTCACACAGAATATAAAGAGTTCTTGGTTCTTGGTGTGTATTAACAAGCTGATTCAGTGGAGAACCATGTAACCTTGCCTTTCTCCCCCGTTTGACTTGAATATATTGTTTTTTATCGTTTTGTTTGATGCATATAGCCTGTCCTTGACACGATGACCTCAGGCTTCCAGGCTGTTGCCAGGCTGGGACATCAAACATGAAATTGTAACTGATACGCGCCTGAAGATTTCAGTATGTATTCTTTAGCCACTGCTCCTCTAAGATTTCTTATTGTTTGTGATGGTTATATGAACACTTTCACATACATGCCTAGATTACAATGTCCATCGTTTTAGTGTTACAAAGCCATCTTGATGAATTTTAGGGTCTAAATCTTAAGCAGAAGAAGTGATATTTCTTCAACTATAAGTCAGACTTCACCCATCCATTAGCAATAATGGAGAATACAGACCTCTATTTTGTCCAAGTTTTCCAGAAAGCTAGTGAAAGTGTCTATTTGGACATAGGGTACTCTGGCTGAAGTTGTGTGTGTATGCTCATCTGGTAAGTCCTCCTCCTCCTCTACTTCCTGCATCGCTGCATGAACATCAGGAACTATCAGCTTCTGACGTTTAGCCTGGAAAAAACACATCCAAAAAAAGGTAATGTAAATCAGTTTTAAAAGAAACCTGAAAAAGGGAATGGAAGGCACAGGGGAGGAGAAGGAAGTGATAAGAAGAGATGTTTGGAAAATAAACCTATTCAAAAAGTTTTTGTGGAAAATGAAACAGCAGTAATTTTTTTGTTTTAACATAGCATTTTAAGTTTAAAGTTGTTTGAAAAAAAAACCCACTTAAATGAAGACTTTATACCAAATTGAAGAATCTTTGTTTTCTTCCAAATTCTTATTTGAAACCAATTAGAAAATTAATACAATTCTCATTGTGAGTAAGTCCAGGTCCAAGTTATAAGATTCTGACATAATCTTTGCGTCAATATACACTGCCATCAACTTATCAATGATTTGTCACTAGTGACAGAGCCCAATCAAGGTTTGGAGTTCCAATTTATCTTCTGCTTGTCATTAATCTTTTCTTTCCCTAATTTCTATAAGCAATGTTATCAAAGCTCTTTACCATTGGCAAAGTATTTGCTCACTGCTCAAAATCTGCAAAATGAAATCACTATTCAAGGTTGCAATGATTTTTCCTTTTTTTATTTTCAATAATGATGCTAACAACAGAGGGCAGTTATAGGCTGCAATAAGCTTACAAGCCACATGAGTAAAAACGGTCTTTTATGTCATTTTTCTAACTCCACCCAGCTTTATCTCAGCTTCATCATATCTTTGTTTACATGTCCTTTCCATAAGTCCCTTGGCCCAGCCCTGCCTTTACTTTTAAAAAAAAAATTTTTTTTTTTTTTCAAAGCAAAAGATAAATAAATGCTTGATGAGGAGCAAGGAATCTTAATTTTTGGATATTGTTTTGTGTAGCAGTGAGGAGGAAAAAAATCTTGCGTTTAGATGACATATTCTCTAAATTAAGTTTTCACTAAAAAAAAAAAAAAGCTCTTTAAGTTGTGGCTTTCATAAGCAGGACATTACTCTAAAAACTATATTTAACTTCATTTCCTTTGACAATATTTTTCGCAAAATAAAAATAAGATTTTAACAAAATCTATGAGCTGCACTTACACCTCTACGCCGTTGAACTCTCTCCCTCCTCTTTTCTGCCGTTCTCACATCCTCATCCTTTTCTTCCCAATGCTCGCCTGCCCTTGCCTGACCTACCACAGCCTCGATTGTTGCCCGCCACGTCGAGTCATGGTTTTTAAAAAATACCTATGTGTGGAATGAAGTGGAAACATAAGCCTCAAAATTTACAGTTGTGTGCAGGTAGACACCTTAAGGGATGAATATTACAATAATGTAAGCAGAAATCTAGATATGTGTGGTTGCACAGGAAAATCTGTCAGATGTCGCCCAGGCTTATTTTGAGCTAGAGCCATTTAAAGTCGATTATCTTGTTCATGGCCAAAATTGAGATTTTGGTTTCAAGAAAATCTTCATTTATTCATCTTTATGCTCCACCAAGTTTTGTTAATTTCTGTAGCTTATCAACTATTTAATTATATGTTTTTTGGTAAAGCATTTTGATCAGGTTTGTGGCAACGAAAGCCAAAAAACACAGGCCATTTTCCAAAACTTAATGCCTAATTCATATTGCCATTGCTAGATATACATTACAGCAAATGTACAAGTATTAAACACCAAACTGAGCAGCAGTTTCTGGGCTGTTGGATTCTAATCAGTGCACATGAATACAAATTAATCTGGTTGAATGTGCAGCCATTTCAATGAGATAAGCTTACACATCTGCTGACTCCAAACATGCCGCAATCTGATGATCGGTTAAGCAAACAATTTATGGCTCTTTCCAATAAAGCTTTTCAAAGCATCAATATTTTTATATACAATTAAGTGTTTACCTTTGAAAGCATTGTTTTTTAAGTTTATTGCGATTAAAAATAATTTTTTCAAAGGTCAGTCCTCCACCTTTCAATCATATCTTGACAACCCACATTTGCAGCCTCAATGAATGACTAAAAAATTGCAAAGCTTTTAAACCTAGACCCAGCCGATTCATAGGCCTATGACCATGTCGATTTTTATATGAAAAACATGACGCAGATGATGAGTAAGGCAAAAGTAATGAAGAAATCACTCCATGTAGGCAAATTGATATAAATCCATACACAATGACTGCCAGTATCCCTTTTTCTTTCATTTTACCTCTCCTTCTCTCCCCCCTTTTCTCTCTCCAGCCTAGATCTAGATCTTGTTCACCTTTGTTTTTGTTTGTTATTGGTGTTTGGGAGGTAGATCTAAAAAAAAAACGTAGTTTTGACAGCCTACTAGTGATTACACTTAGAGATCTAATCTAAATCTAGAGATCAAGGAAGTAAATATGGTAGACTAATTATATAATTGGACAACGTCATGGTTGAAGTGTAACACTTAGTGATGAGCAATGACATAAGATGAGCCTAAAATGTTAAATTCGTTCATCAAATGTTCATTTTCACCCAAAAATATTTGATAAGACACTTATTTGTGAGTAAGAATGAACAATGGTGAAGTGTATGTGTGCCATATGTCTGTAAAACCAATTTGACCATCTATTCTATCAGTTGAAAACTACATAAAACTTTAAGGGCCATTTTCTCAAAACTCTTCTCTCAAACGGGTCACTTCAAAGCCCCATAATTTTTTAACTAAAGAAGATAGAGCCTTCAAATAAAGAGAAAAATGCCCAGGAATGTTTGGAGAATCCAAAACTATATCTCAGTTTTTTTATGCGAAGGGTTTTCCTGTGCAGCCACACATATCCTGACACTCATATACACAACAGTGAAAGAAGCTTATTTTTCATTCTCTACAAAATCCCTTTCATTTAAAATTTAAACTGTTATGTTAAATGTCCTTGTACATAAGAGGCATTTTTTTAAAAGAGAGGGAGGATTTTTTTTTTTCTCTATACAATCACTTTCTGGTGCATCCGGTATATTTGTCTTAAAATAAATATTTATCACATAAATACTAAATTTCTGACAAGTACTTCTTTCTATTGAATGAGACATTCAAAAGAGGCTGAGGAGAAAGGGGAGGGTAAGAGAGAGAGAGAAACACAAAGAAAGAGAAAAAACAGATATATAGCCAGAAAAAAGAATGAGAAAGAGAGGGACAGCAGAGAGAAATTAAGGGTGTGATATATGCTTCCACCTTGTTGCCATAGTTCAGCCTGATTGTGACCAAGTGTGGGCAATACACTTTGTAAATCATCAGCAATCCCATGATGCAAGGCTCAGGACCCTGTGGTGAAACATAATGTGAGATTAAAATTACAAAATTTGATAAATGAAGATCATTTACTTTAAATTTCAGAAAAACAAAATACAGAGAAAAAAGAATTATAGTACAATTAATTCCAGTTAAACTGGCATAAATGGGTCCTCTTTTAGTAGATCTGACATTTTTATAATAATTTTGAACAACAATGTATTTATAGTAAAGAACAATGTAATTGATAAGTACATGTTATTTTTAATGTCTCAAGGTCATTGACTTTTTAGGAGTCCACTGTATCAAGATTGCAAAAATTGGGAAAAAACAGGACCTTATATTGTATTAGGAAATATTCATCAGTCCAAAAATTACAAGTTTCTTGATCATAAATGCTGATAAGTTGATATCCTTGAAGGATAAAAAACAACATCCGGTGATGCATCGCAATGTTCTTTCAAATAAACTAACAATAAGTTAAAACACGTTTTAGGCATGTCAGATCCACTTGTCCTATGCAAGCTCAACTGATAAGATTTGTACTGCATCAGAAACTGCCTCATGCATATGATAATCTTAATTTAAAAGTAGTCTAAAATATTACAAGACAGAATTAAACATCAAGAGAATTTGTGTTTAATGCAGAATTTTTTTTTTTTTTTTTTGGCTGCAGCATGCAGTCATCATTATCAGATAATAATGATTTTCCCCAAATTTGCCTTACAAACTTAGTAAAGGGGAACTAAATTCTCTTAATATTTCATTTAAAATCTATTTTTTATTCCTATCTGAATATTCTAGTCTTCAAATATATTCACAAGATCTATTCCATTTTTTTCCTTTGTGATCACAGCTCTAGCATTCCTGTCTGTGGACCAGTTGAGCAATCAGCGTTACTTAAGCAATTTTGGACAGTAATAGATATCAACCTGCAGGCGAATCAGATCCAGCAGTTTCTGAACCCGGAACAAAACCACATCTTCTCGTCTTGTGAGCAGAAAGAGCAGTTGACATGCGTGAGGCAGCTGAAATTGTGAGTAACAGCTTTATCAATGTCATATGTAACATTTTTTAGAAAATAATTCTAAGTTTTTTTTTTGTTCCGGCCTTTAAAAGCTCTTGTATCAATACATTCGACTCCAATACCTTGGCATTGAATTATAGCATCTCTATTTAGTTTTTTAACAAGGCAAAGCCCTTTGGTGCACTTTCTGGCTCTATCATCGATGATTCAAAACATTCAAGGTGCAATTTGCCACGCTCTGGATTGGCTTCAGGAAAATGTCATGTAACCACTCCTTATGAGCAGCTTGTCACATTTTACACATTTGAGGAAAAATAATTCAGCTTGTTTTTTCTTTATTTTTTTTTTCACACTGCTTTGTAAAAAAACGTTTAAAAACTTCAATATCTTTGTACAGAATCACGATAACTCCATTATTTACCCTTGCAAAGCTAATAAAACACAGTCTCTTACTGTATCATCCATTTCAATTGTGACTTCAGACAGACAATTACAGATAGAGAAAGAAAGACAAAGAGCAAGAGAGAGAAGTTTTTTTTTTTTTTTCATATATCCAGTCTACAAAAAGTTGACGTCAGGTCTTCAGAGAGAGAAGAGAGAGTGACAAACTCTGTGTATCTCATAATCAAACACTACGAGGCTTTTTAACCCAATCTATCTTTCAGATTAACCAACATGGTTGCTTTTGTCCACAATCAAAAGCATGGCCACTCAATATTACGCAATAAAATAGAACCAGCTATTTGTATGGACGGAACAATTTTTTTTCAACTCACCAGGCGAACAGAGTCGATGAATGAAAACACTAAACCATAGAGTCGATGAAGCCTGTCATAACCATCCAAGTGATCAAACACCAGCAATACCCAGCGCAACAGGAGGCTCTGTATCAGAGACAGGGGGAGAGAGTAGAGAAGGGAGGCGGAGAGAGAGACAGAAAGAGAGATACAGAGAGCAAGAGAGAGTGATAGAGAGAAAAGAGAAGAGAAAGCCAGAGAGAGGCAGAGGTGGAGAGAGGGCAGCGACATAGACAGAGAGGAGGAAAGGAGAGAGAGAGATATAAGTTTCCATTTGTTATGGCATTGCACATAAGTTTATCAGCTATGTGAATCAAATTTAAATTTGATTCTGGGAGAGAGATAGCCATTACAACCCAAGTACTTTCTTTTTAAGAGAATTCTGCTATACCATGTTTACAACAGGAAGGAATAAACCAATGAAAACATGAGTGTCATAGCATGAATCCTGTTATAACCAAGGCCATTAGACATGAAAATATCTACTGATAATTAAAAATGTTTTATTTCCTTAGCTGTATCAGCTTTTAAGATTTGGTTGAAGGGCTTTAAAAATGAGTTCTGAATATAGACAAATAGATGTTTGAGTGCTTTTGAAACTCACTATGTGAATAGACACCTCATGACTCACATGCAAATTTGTCGGATTTGCCAACACATTAGCAGCAATGATATGGAAGACCTTGACCACAGCAGCTTGCGGCACTTTGTATGATGGTATGAGACACTTCACCAACTTGCAGCGAATCACCTGGGCTGAAAAATAAATGGAATTTTAAACTGAAAAAAAGAAAATACCAAAATGCCTGTCCAAGACTCATAGTCAAAACTTGGAAATAAATTTTCTTTTCTAAAGCTAATACATTCTTTAAAACACAGATTAAATTAATGCCTTTCGGCAAAAATTAACAATTCAACGATTTTTTTATTTTTAGAATAAATTGATTGCACAAGTAGATGATCAATCTTGCTCACTTAACATTCTGTTGTACATAATTCACAACTTTTCTTTTGTAGCTGAGCAGTGTCATCTTTTGGTTATTACTTTGTTTAAACTAGTTTCAAAATAAACCAGATCTTTAACATTCAACAGGCAAAAGGTGCTACTGATAGTAGAATGAATTGAAGTAATCAAGTTCTATCTCCCTAAATGGAATCAATTGTCATAAATTATTTCTGAGACGTTCATCATATGAGGGTGATGACATACAGTTTGTAACAACTTTCTTAATTTCCATTTTGTATATTTCAGAAGTTTCTTCAGCAAAGTTTTTGCTTTGATTTCATTTCACCTATCCCTTAGACTAAATGATCGCCACAGCACCACACCGAAAATGATTGGCCGAACGCTTTTCTCTATCCTTCTATATTTTCAATCTTTTCAAGGGCTTCACCCAATTCTAAAACTTGTTCATTCTGTTTATAATCTTCCTATCTGTTTCTGTCTGCCTATGCTTCACCTTTCTTGTTCTTTGACCTGCTTTACAACCATTCAAATATATTGCTTACAAAAACAACATCCACAATAACAACAGCTAACATTAAAAAAAGTCACTGCAAGGACAGCTTTAACAAGGCATACTAAGTTTAGGATTTTGACTTCCAATAACTGTGATGAGAGTCGTCAGTTGATCTTGACTGAGACCATGTGACATCGCCACCTGGATCAGGTTGTCCAAAGTGAGGTGAAACTGAATGTTGCCTCGCAGGCTGGTAGTCTTATCCACTGCAAAATAAAATGCCAACTATCAGTTTGTTAACTTTGTTTGGTTTTTTTTCTTCAAGATATTCAAATCACGGCAATAATTTGCACTTACTCCACAGATGATTCAATAATTTAAAAGGCATCCAAAGAACTTTGATTAAACGCCACTACTTAAAAACAACAATTGGAAATGCACAAGAACTGTAAAGATGAAATGACTTGAGCAGTCCAAATGTGTTAAGAGTTAATAGCCTCAAATTGTAAGACCTTTGAAATAGTTAATTTTAAATTATTCAAAAACAGATGGAAAGCTTTTTTTTTCTCTGAATGCGTTACATGAGACAATTGGCTCACTGGAACTAGTCTCAAGACCAATCACAGCTAGAAAATTCAATGAAATATTGATGCATAATTTTGTTTAAAATCACTTTCGGTCATAATTTCACAAAATGCATCACGTAAATAGAACAGTTTCAACATCAAAATTTTTCCCATTCAATGAAGGCATGTGCCTACTCATAAATCAGTAATTTGAAATCAAATCTGCCATAGCATTTGTTTATAGATGTTACAAATTATACCATACAAGAATTTGTGATTTCCGACCCACAGAAAAGATACCAGAAGTATTCACTGATATTATCTTATGATCAAATTAAAACAAACCTCTGAAGTGAAAAATACCAAAAGCTACTTTAGTATGAAAAACATCAAACCAATCACATTCTTACAGTGTGTTAACATATGAAGAGCTTTCTCCAGCCTTTTCTCTTGCTGCTTTGTTGGTGACTCTGGTGGCTCCATACCCTGGCTGACACTCTCTTCCAATGCCTTCCCTCTTGTATAAGCACTCATTATAGATATTTAAAGATCTATTTTTAAATAAAAAGGACAAATAAATGCTTTATTTCCCAGTTGATAATGCAGAACAATCTTGATTGGCCAAGTAATGAATAATTTCAACAGTTTTAAACAATATGGTATGTAACTTTAAAAACTGGTTGGACTTACCGAGACTGGATTTGGAGGTGGCACGCAAAAAAAAAAAAAAAGAAAAAAAAAGAATTATTTGTATTTGAAATGTGCAGGTCATAATAATACAATAAGATTAAAAATAAAAACATCGCAACTATCGTATCAACATCTTTTTTTTTTAATTAAGTTTTGCTTTTCAATTTTACTCACATGAAGTAGAATAGTTGATGGCGCACTCCTAAAGTGCTGACATAGTGTGGCAGTATGATTTTTTAATGCTGTTTCTCTCCCACTTTGATTTCAATGACAGAAGTTTTTTTTTGCTCAAAATGATGGCCTTCTTTTCCCTTGTTTGCTCAGCTGCTCACATTGCACTCACCCCAACAAAATTGTCTGTGAAATTGACAGAAAAGTATTTAAGTTGGATAGAAAACATAAGGCTTATGTAACAAAAACTAGACTTAGGGTTTGTTTATTGAACGCACGTCAACTCGAGAGTTCTGGAAAGAACCAGTTTAGGGGAGTTAATTTATGCAAAGCGAAGGAGAATTCATTACGTAAACGAGTGTGACTCATGTTCTATTTTTAGCCTATGGATTTCCCCAATGTCTTTTTAAAGACTGCTTTTTGTTATTTTAGGATTAGGATGTAACGTTCTAGATCAACAGTTTGGAACATTCTATGCTTGCATTGTGGGATAGGTTTCCAGAAATTTGTAGAGTTTTCTTTGAAAAAAAGTATAAATACCGGGAGAAGATTGGTGAAAGTATCACACAGACTGAGACTGAGACACAGAGATATACCAGTATAACACAGAGATCACACAGAGAAGACACAGAGTAGGCAGAAAGTTCATAGAGAGAGTACTCAGAGTTTTTAGAGATCACAGAGATTATAGAGATTGCAGTAAGATCATTGTATAGCGATTACGCAGATGTTTTTAGAGCTAGATCTAGTTTTTTTACCGACGGCTTATGTGAATATTGCTTGATTTAATTTCTTGCTGTTGAGTTAAATAAACTCAGTTTTTTTACGTTTTCACACAGTCTCCAGAGTTCCATTATTTCAGCTAGGTCTATATAGATCTAAAGAACTCAACGTCCTACATCAGAGGTATTATCAACCTTTTATTTCTGGTGTATCGTGACAGCTTAAAATGCATAGACAGAATGAAGCTGCATTTTTATTCAGTTCCAGGGAATTTTCGTTTACAATTCTAATAAAAAATGTATTAAACTCTACTTGAATTAAGGTTGGCAATTGCCCTCTGAATCTGCACCGCAATGGAAATTTTAAAACAAAATAATCAACAACATATAATTTAATAACATTGAGAATATATTGCTTTAATAAACTTCCTTCTAGAGTACTTTGAGTCTTGATTTTTGCTTAAATTTCTTAGTCAATTATAAGAGCTGGAGATGTGTATCATTATCAGTATGCCCTCTTTTTTTTTTCTTTCGATTTAGGTACAGTTATAAAATGTTTTTACAAAGCTTGGTCATATTTTAAGAAGATGAACACCAATAATCAACCTAGATTCAAATACATACCTGCTATTTATAAATTATCTTGATATATAACCATAACTTTAAATGAAAAGACCTGAATAACTAAGTGAGCTACAGAACTGCTATGCACATCACCGCTTGTGGAAGGCTTTTTCAATTTCAAATGGTTCAACTTTTGTTATACATAAATTAAAATCTAAAAAGAAAAGAGGGAGTTCACAATTTTCAGGGCCTTTCTGTATATTTGTAAGGCCTATGTTGTTAACTTTTCAAGGATTTTCTAAGTCTGAAAATATCAAAATATGTTAGGTTTCCTGGAAGTCCAGGTTTTCACAAATTTCCTGTCTCATTTTTTAAGATAACTGATAAATAATACAGATTTCACGATATGGTCTTGCATTCAGATCTCGGTACTTGAGGAAGCAGCCTCTACGTGTGTTAGATCTTGATGTAGACCTAGATCTAGAGGACTATTATCAACTATGATGCATTGTTTGGTGAATTTTATTTTTGGATGACTGTCAAGTATCATACAAATTGTACTTTATTCAATTTTTAGTTGGAAAAATTTTTGTTATGTTTGAGGTTCAAGTCTAGAATGATCTTTAGTTTTACAGCAAAACTAATTTATAAAAAAGCCTGTTTTGTTGACATTTCTGATATTTCAACAAGTAGGCCTAAATATCATTTTCACAAATCTCAACAAATAGGGTGTTAACCTTGTAATCAATAAAAACAAAATTAAAAAAAAAAAAGAAGAAAAATTTCATGCGGTTAGGCCCACTAGAAATCGTGATCTTTAAAAGGCAAAACAAATGTTCTAAGAAAACAATAGAATCTAGATCTAAATAAGGGCTTTTATTGCCGCAGCAGAGCATGCTGCACTATGTCACATCCCTGTTTTGAAAGTTCAGATTTGGAATCTAGATATAGACTCTACATTTAGATCTAATGAGTAAGAATTTATAAGGCAGTTTAGGATAGATATGAGATATATTGCCAAAAGGTGGATGGTGCTGAATGCGTCAAAAAAGGGAGCAAATAGTGATAAAGTGAATAAAAATAAAATGTTGTGTTTGGTATTAAATTATTTGTCTTATAAGTTATAATAAAGATACATATGATAAAACCAAGTGCTTGTCTTGTATGTGCAATTAAAAAAAAAAAAGTGTTGGTTGACAGGCCCGTATTATTGGCCATGAAAATGGACACTTTGGGCTTGGTTCAAACCAAGTATGGCAACATGAAACCTGTGCAAAGTTTCCACAGAAGATTATGTTTTTTATAAAACAGAAAGAAATAGATGTCAAACATTTCTGATAATTTCATGTTCAGATGGCTGAATGAGATTTACAGGTCTTGTCTGTTTAAGTTGGAAATGTCGGTTGTGATGCATAATATCCGTTTTAAGTCAAATCTTTAATTCTAGATGTAGGCCTAATGACTAAAACCCTGGAAGATGTGAAATTAAGAGCTGTCATATTATTCCTCTATGAAAAGATTTTCATAACGGAATAGGCATAACAAAGCCTATTAGACTGGATTCTTCAAGTCAGATTTTTTATTTGATGTGATCCGAGTTAATGTCCAATCGTCACAACCGACAATCATTGTGATTCACAAAAATCAACTTTTGTGTTGGCGTTTTTCTTATTTCTCGTGATTCAACATTCCCATTGTGATAACTTAACAAGAGATCTCTTTTCCAAAATGGCGAACATGGGAATATGCGGTTAGTCTGAAAGTTACGGTTCATCACATTTGACAGTGTTTACAGCTATTTAAAGTTATTTTCAATAAAATTCCATTCGTCATGGCCCCGTTTTAATAAGATAGGCCTACATATCACCATAAATCGCCATAAATGATTGAATTGGCCATTGTTATGATTGAAACGAATAGATCTAATCTAAATCAATCATCGCGGACATTAAAAACCTTCCCAACCAACGAACTCAAATCATGTCCAAAGCAACAATTGACAAAGATTGCAGTAAATTATTTTTATCAGTGCTGATTTTAAAAAGAAGAGAACAGTTTTTATTATCTTTGAGAAGTTTAATTAATTTTTTCTAGATGCTTATATTCAAATAGCAAAGAATTTTTGTTACAATGCATCAAGCCTGTCTCATGCCTTTTCATCACAGCAATGTTGCTTATTGCACACTTTTGCTGTAACTGTACTGGTGCTCAATGCTTTTTTCATTTAGCCGTTTCTGAATGAAATCAATACAATATGCTTTTTAAACCATTTTTTTTTTTGAGGTGTCATTCTGTATAGATTTGTGATGATCTTGTCTCTGTCAGTGTCAAATGTGATGCCGGACATAAAAGACTAGATCTAGATCTAGATCTAATCTAGACTCTATCTCAATTTCATAAACACAGAGGATTTTTTCTTCTAAATGAAAATATTAGACGAGGTTGGTATATCTTGGCTTAATTGATTGCCATTATGGTTAGGAGGCAACAGAAACTGATGGTTTTTTTTTTTAATTTTCATGTCTGCCTATCTTCTTATTGTCAGAATCAAATAGAAGGATTGTTCAGCTACTGAAATATATAAGCCATAACATTTATCATAGAACTTTAATTTTTTTACAAATTGTCCCACTTTTCAAGCTCACCTTTTGTCAACGGCTCATACAGATTTAGACTTAGATATCTAGATCTAGATCTAGATTAGATCTAGATTAGGGACTACTCTAGCTTACTTTTGATTCGTGATAAAAATCCATACAACTAGTCTAGATATCTAGATCTACAAACTGTTCAAAAACAAAATTTAGATCCAATCTAGAAATCCATCCATCCCATTCATCCAGATAATTATGTACGGCGATCTATCTATCGACATCACTTTCAATATGACAGGAAAAAAAACTGAAGTTCAGAGAATGAATTCTGCAACCGTTTTGAAATGAAACTAGCCGCCATGACCAGCGTATTTCCGGTTTGGTAATGGTACATTTTTGCTACGGTCGATTATTCCCCTTTGATTTTGCGAAAATTTTAGTTTGAATAAGCAATCAATGTTGACGAATCAATCAGTGCAATTATAAATATAATTATACTTATCCGGTGTTAATTTTCTATCTTGTCTGAGTTTTTTATATGGATTTCCTCAGATGCCTTGACCGGGCA
>BLXT01001274.1:2809-16154 GCA_019648995.1 Plakobranchus ocellatus
AAAAAAAAAAAAGAAAAGAAAAAAAAACACATTAGGGACGGCGATAAGTTTTTTTTTCAATTTCCCAACCATATTATTGTCAACTTAAACCATGAGGATTTATAAATGATATGAATTTACAATTTGACATGGAACAAAATTGTTTGTTTTAATTTCTATTCTTATAGTCAGGATTTTTTTTGTCTATATTGTTGTTCAGTCACATTGTTAATTATGCTCCTCTTTATAGGGCTATTACTGCAAATGATTATGTTTCCATTTCGAGGACTTTTTTTTTTCAGTCATATGTTGTGTTAATAATTATTTTTACAAATCAAAATTGATGCTAAAATGACTCTTGTTTTACTAAAAATTTTTCAGAAACCTAGACGTTTTTGCAAATTTTGCAACGAATAGCACACTCATCTGACTCGGCATGTTATACGCAAACATTCAGGTGAGGAAGAAGTGTGTGTGGCTATGAAACTCCCAAAGAAGAAAAGAAGAGAGAATAGGACAGGGCTTTTACCAGCATGAAAAGGCAGAGATACTGAAAGCCAACAGAGACATACGACGCCACAGTAAAAGCGCCCCTTAATAAGGGAGAGGTCCCAGGGCCAGGCACAAACAGTGAT
This sequence comes from Plakobranchus ocellatus, assembly GCA_019648995.1. Taxonomy (NCBI): domain Eukaryota; kingdom Metazoa; phylum Mollusca; class Gastropoda; family Plakobranchidae; genus Plakobranchus; species Plakobranchus ocellatus. Next base: position 3,424 of record BLXT01001274.1, read on the forward strand.
GTGCAGTGGATGTTCTGGTTTTTACGATGCTAAAAATATTTACAGACATAAAAATGTTTGCCCGAGGCAAGTCTCACAGCAACCTAACTCAGTAAATATGACACAATTGTCTGAGTCTGCAGCGTCATTGAATATTGACGCCGAATTTTAAAATAACATATTAAATAGATTCAGAAATGATAGGGTTGTAGATATTTGTCGAACTGATTTACTTACCATATTGTTGGAAAAAAAACAATGGGCGAAATCGGTGAAAAAAGAAAGAAATGTAATCATGGCAGAGATGAGATTGATGGCTAATTTGATAGCGTCATTTAGAAAAGAATTCGATGATGAAAACGCATTAGGGATAGATTTACTAAATTTCAGAAAATTTGATGTGCTCGACTTGATCATTAAACAGTTAACAGAAAAAGAAGATGGCCATGAGAAAACTGGTTTGAAAGTGAGAATTGGCTTTTTACTAAAAAAAAGTTTTAAAGCAATGAGAGGGTATTTCATTATGAAAGGAGAGTTTGAGACAGAAGCAGACATGACCAGATTCTCTAACGTTTTAGATCTTAATTGGAGCTTCATTTTTTACTCTGCTCAAGTTGAGTGAGAACAAAAGAGAGGAGGTCTTCGGAAGCCATCTTCTATGCCAATTGAAGATGACATTTCAACTTTCAGAAATTATCTTTTGGAAAATAAAGAGAAACAAATGAACCAATATGAGATGTATGACAAGCATAATTTTGTCAAAGTGAGAAATCTTTTCTTGTCAGCTTAATCATGTTTAATGGCCACAGGGGTGGTGAGCCGGCTAGACTGACAGTATATGAATGGAGAGAAGCAATAACAGGAACATGGATTGATCCAAATCTCATTAAACGCATCAATGGTCCTATGGAAAAATATCTGATTGATAACCTCAAGCTCGCGTACCAAGCAGAGAAAGGTTCCCGCAAACTTGTCCCTGTTCTTTTTCCACAAGATACTCTAGAACCCATCTCAAAGTTACTAGAAGAGAGAACCAATTGCAATGTCACAGAGAACAACATTTTCCCATTCCCAAATACTGGCCTCTCAATCGACCACGCAAGTGGGTATCACTGTCTCAAGACTGTAGTGTATTCGTGCCCAAATCTTCAACAGCCACACCTACTGATTGCAGACAAGTTCAGACATAGGGTCTCCACTTTATTTGCCCAATTGGATCTCCGGCAGAAAACAGAGAAATGTTTTATCGACACATGGGACATTCGGAGGCAATCAATAAGAACGTTTATCAGTGCCCTCCGACCGTGAATGAAATAACAAGAGTTGGACGTTTTTTGTTAAATACAGTTGATGCCTAAACATACGAGCCGGAACCCTCCTAAGAATCAAACAATAAATCACAAGATAAGAATGATGTCTCAGTAGATACAGAAGCCTGCGAAAGAGAAGAAACTTTCGATGCACCTGATCAAACTGGTCAGAAAGAGACCACAGATGGAATCGCTGAGGAAGAAGAAAAGTCTCTTAAACAATGAACAGTAAGACGCGAATCTACCAAATCTCGAAAATATACGAATTTGGAAAAAAAAACAGAATCCAAAATTGTGGTAACATAAATTCAAAAATACATTACCGACACAACAAATAAAGGTCGCCTTCCAAGTAAAAAAGATGTTATTTCATTTTTGTCGAAGCACCCAATCCTTGAAAACCACACCAATAAGGCGGATCTCGTAAGAACAAAGATTTTTAATGAAAAGACAAAGTATAGAAAGACTTTTCCTCAGCAGTAGGTCTTGCCGTTACGTCCAACATGGAGAATACAGATCAAACCTAAGGTAGACGTTTATGAGGCTCGTAAAATAATGCCCAGAATATAAGCTTAATATTAAAAATGATTCTTTCACTCCATTAAATCAATTTATAATGCGAAGGTACTTTTAAGCATTGTCTTTCTATTGGATCCGGTTTATTGTGTTAAAAACAAACTAGTCTATAAACCAAAAGAAATTTTCGACAGTGCGATATGTTTGATCTCAAGAGTAAACTTCTATAGATTTGGGGGTGAATCATCTTTGGGTTTTTAGATTTTTTTTTTGTTATATAATTATAGGCATACATAGTAAATTTTATACATATATTTTTTTTACCCACTTAATGGAAAAGTAAGAAAAAGTAACTTCATCAAAATAAAATAGGCAGAAAGTAGGCATCAAATGGTTATCCTTACATTCAACTAGAAAGCTGATTGCTTTTTTTTTTTTTTGGTCGTTCCTCGCCGCAGCTTTCAATACAGAGCTTAGTGAATTGATGCTTCGCTGATCTTTTGTTAAAGGAAAGTAACAGTACCAACACATCAATATATGTTTTCTTTTGCGTGCTATTTCGTGGCGTGCTTCATTTGCAATATGTATTTTTATAAACTATTTTACCATCAGTCGCAATATCTCTCCGATAATTGTAATTGTCAGTTTTTGTTTTTTCCATTTTGTCAATGTAAGGTATCCTCATGTTACATGTTAAAAATGTACTATATTATATGATCATCTCAACCAGATAAAAGCTCTATAAAGTTTCACTTTTTGCATTTTTTTCTTTAATTTGGAACTTAGAAAATTTGAAAAGTTTAATACAACAATGGTGAATCCAATAAAGTTCTAGATACTTATGAAAGTAAAGTAATGCTTGATGTATTTATAAGTGATTAGTTAAAAAATAATCTTTGAAAGTATGTAAACTGTGTGTAAGTAGCCACACATTTTCTCCCATTTTGAATCCCAGCCCCTTGTAGCTACCAGAGTATAAATCCTAAAAATCTATAGAGACATCATAGTTTTTTTCTTGTACGACCCCTTCATTTTGAACCTTTCAAAATGCAAGAGAAATCTATTTAAGATTATACTTTTTATTTTTAACTTTGCGCGTATTTTTCGTTTGTTGCATCCTTAACGAAATATAATCCGCACTATCAAGATAGAACCTTCTAGTTCCGCCATATGCATTGTATTGATGCCCGCTTGTTTCTTAAAATTGTGCAATTTTCTGTGATAGAGAGTGACAGAAAGTCAGAGAACTTTGAAAAAATATAAAAAAGGACTATGTATAACAAAATATTTTTCGAGATAATGTCTTTGTTTCTCCAATGGATAAACTCATGAAATGATGATAACAGTACTGACATTATATGACAATGCCATGTATTATACATTAGCCGAGTTCCCTAAAATTGATCTTGTTTTTCAAAATACATGTTAATCCCTTAAATGATGAGTGCAGTGATTTTTAGGAGAGAATGTGTTTGTTTCTCTAATGGATAAACTCAAGAAATGATGATATTGTGACAATGTTATACATTACCCGACTTCCCTTAATTTTCAAGGTACATGTAATTTCTTTAATGATGAGTAATTTAATGAGAGAGACTTTAGGACTTTTTCACTTTATGATTTCTATTTTTTTTTCCAGTTTTTTTTGTTTTTTTTTTTGCATTCCGTTCCTCTGTTTTATATACGAAATAAAACCAATTTATATCCTTGAAGAATATCACGGAAATTGATGTTATTTTTACTCACGCTCTGTGACAGACTAAAATGTTCGATCATGTACAAATGTTTAATGATAAGTTTATTGCTAATGATTTGATCCTCTGTTCATCTATTAAAAGGTGTCATGTATTATGTTGGGCTCCACAATTACATAAAAATAAGTCATAAATCTGTCGCTTACTATGAACGACAGTTCTCATTTTCAGTATTACCATAGAGGTAATGGAATAAAATAAAGTTATTACTCGTTTTGAACAATTTAAGAAATAGTGCAATTTTTTAAGGAAAATGTTTAGGCTGCATATTTTTCCAGTTTTTAAAACTGTTTTGCATGTGTGTGTTGGAAGATGAAACTTACAAATAAATATATGTAACCACTAAAAAAAAGTTCTTGCAATATCTTCTTTTAATGCAGCCGTTAGTTGTGATAGTAATTAAATAAGAAATACATTGCATTGACAATGATCTCGTGAAAAAAATATTTGTCGATCAAAACACCCCGTGACTAAATCTTATCTAGAATCTATGAACTAAGGTAAATATTTTACCCAAAGGCATTTCAAAATCTAGATATTTTTATATTTGATTTTTTCTCAATCCCCAACTTTTAAGACACAAATCTTTTATTTGTGCTTTTTTCTGCCTATTTGATTTTTCTGCTTGTGTATCTTTTTCTTTTCACGTATAGTCTTTGTATCTTCCGCCTTTAAATCTGCTTTCTTAATGTAACATTCTATTATTATTAAAATATTATCATCATATACTCGCAATCTTCAACTGTCAACTGGGTATCGAAAAATCTTACATCAATGACCTTTTTTAAAAATATACCGTGTCTAATGATAAAAAGTGATAAAAATAAAATTTTAATGCACAGAAACCAAACAAAATCTTGATTAAATAAAATAAATTCATACAATATAAAACACTAAAAATTCATTCAGTTTCTAAAATGTTTCTTTCTATCAACTATTACCCTTCATTCGTTCGCTCTCTCTCTCTCTCTCTCTCTCTCTCTCTCTCTCTCTCTCTCTCTCTCTCTCGGGTTCTCCGATTCTTTTCCTTTCTCTTTGCCCGTTAATTTCTTTTTTTATTTCATTTTTGAATATGGTATAAAATAATCTTCTCGAAAAAATGTATGCATTGAAATTGGCTCTGTGCCTATTTCATAACTACTGTGAAAAAAAAGAAAGCAAATGACTCGATAAAGCTCTCTTAATAAAGTTTTTTTTTAATCTTTTTTTTTTCTTCCTCTCACTTTTTTAGTCTCTTTCTCTCCTTCATTTTATTAAAACCACACTTATATGTAAGTAGGCCCAAATAAACGACACACTATCTTTATCACATTTACTAACCATGTTGATAAGATTTGATAACATTGGCTTAAATGCTTCAAGCGTCAAAAGAAAAAAATATGCAATTACATTCACGGCGACAATGCGCAATTGTAAAGTCTACTTGTATTTGTCATTTTTCATTCTGTGATTTTTGATTATGATTTCACGTGATTAGGATATGTAACAAATAATAAGATAGGCTGGATATTAGCTTAATGAAATCTTTGACAAGACTTTTCACTCAAGAACTTTTTAAAGGCTGTCATGAAATATAACAAAACTTCCTACATAAGTGACCCAAATAGTGACACAAGTCGTATTTTTTCCATATCACTCAAAATTTGAAAAACCCGCAATAGGTGACCCGATGGGACTTCTACTTACGCGGATTTAAGCTTTTTGTGTTATGATTTTATCTCATCTTTCAGCTGAATTAAATAAAGCGCAGAAACTGTATCTACTAATCATTTTACAATAAAAGTGTAAAATAAGAACAATAATGATTTTCTAATAAAAAAAAATCGACATCTCAAAAATAGCACTAGTCACTTAAGTCGTAATTTTACAGAATGCCTTATTCCTGGATATATATTGTGGGATTTTGAAGATGACCTAACGTTGTGAAAATAGTTAGTAAAACTTAGGTAGCCCACTTATTTTTATATGTTTTTTGCTACTTTTTCAATCAACTCAAGCGTTTGTAAAATGACAATTTAAGTAAATCTCAACCAGAGAGTGCCTTTATTTTTCCTGTACAAGGTCGCAGAAAAGATATATATCTGGGTTACCTATGCGCTAATTGCACGCTGCGAGTAGGGTTATATATATATATATATATATATATATATATATATATATAATCCTACTCGCAGCGTGTGAATGAAGGGTAATAGTTGATAGAAAGAAACATTTTAGAATCTGAATGAATTTTCAGTGTTTTATATTGTATGAATTTATTTTATTTACTCAAGATTTTGTTTGGTTTCTGTGCATTAAAATTTTATTTTTATCACCTTTTATCATTAGACACGGTATATTTATATATATACAGAGAGAGAGAGAGAGAGAGAGAGAGAGAGAGAGAGAGATAATAATGAGTGGATAGTAATGATTTCTTATCGAAAAAACACCAAGAAAAAATCTCTACCCTTTAGTATCACGGATTTTTATGGGGTGAAGTAGTCAACATGTGATCGAATTACGGTCCTCGGTCAGCCCAATGTAGCTGTTATCATAATGGCGTGCTACCAGCGGGGAGCGCCATTGGTTCAAATTAAGCAAATGATTCACCATGAAATTCCTTAGAAAACATTAAACAATTCTATCCAATTTTGATTTAAGCAAAACTGTGGTTCTGGGCTAAGCGCATGACCCTAGAAAATGTACAGCGCTAAATGCAGATCTGAGTGATACGTGGGTCTAGCTTAGAAAACACACTTCATGGCTTCTCTGCACCCTGTTCCTCAAAATCTACCCTGCAACTTTTCCCCCACACTCTGTAACCTGCACCCTAATCTTCACACTCTGTACCCTGCACCTTTTATCCCAGACTCTGTACCTAGCAACCTATTTCCCACACTATGTACCGTTCAACCTATTCCCAACTCTCTGTATTCTTCACCCTCTTTTCCACACTCTTTACCCTGCAACCTATTCCTTACAAAAACTTTCCATATGCTTTACCTTTCCCTTTTTTTTTCTCCACACCCTATACTTTGCGACTTTTCTGAACGCTCTGTACCACGTACTTCATGTTCCACGCGCCATCTTCTTCTCTATACCCTGTGGTTTGCATGATATATCCTAAAAATCCATATTGTACACCATATGCCTCACACTGTTACCTACGTCCCATTTCCCAAACTCTGCACCTTGCATCCTTTTGCCTTGTTGCACAAGACCATTGTTAATTTTTTTACGAACTTGAATGGTGTCGCTAGACATTTCGAAATGTTGCCCGCTCAAGTCTACCGAGGCGTTACTGTTAGATCACTAAAACAAAACAAACAAACAAAAAAAAAAACTCAGGCTAGATAGTTGAATTAACAGTAGCAGTTTTAGATTTTCAATGCACTGATTAATTTTGTTAATGTAAATTGCTTATTTATTCTTAAATTTTCCCATAATATATTATCAGATTTTAACATTTTAAATTCATTCTGTGTTTGCTTGCTAGGGCAACTAGTACCATTTTTGATAATACATAACTATTGTAACGCCTCAAGTCAAACAATAATAAGCAGACCCTGCGCACTAAAACATGTTTCTAAATCTAGCTCAGGGTATCTGAGGGTGAACTGCAATAGGTTCCGATTTCTTTTTTTCTCAAAGCTGTTTTCGAAAAGATTGGCTAAATCATTGAGACGCTCACCTAGTGTTTAGGCGTTACTGGCTCAAAGCCCGGAAACAGGTGATCGCCGGTAGTGGCGTTGCACGGCAACAAGACAATTTTTTAAACCTTTTAACCTGTTTACCATTTCCCAGACCTTGTAACCTGCATCTTTTCATACAATTGTGGTGTTGCCTTTTTATCGTGCACCTATTTTCCACGCATAGTAGTCTGCATCCCATTCCCTACATCCTGTACTTTACATCTTGTGCCCCATACCTTACAGGCTGCACCCTTTTCTCCACACTCTGTACCCTGTACCCTATAGCTTGTCCCCAGCATTCTAACCCCTACGTCCCCTTTTTCTATATTGCCTTATGAAATCAGATTTAGTGCAGATTTGTTGGACTTAAAATAATCGGTGAATGTTTACCCAGTACAGCTGATCTTCCCTGTAGTGCAGCAGGACTCCAGCTTTATAAGTTATCTAATTTTTTTTTGTATTTTGTTTTGCCAATAAGAGATATAAATAGACCAAATGATAAAGAATTTCATAGGGCATGGAAATATAGATAACTGAGATTATAATGCACAAATTGCTGGCATTATCTGTGAGGCTAACTCACGGCAATGTTGATAACTATATTCCGGATAAGATCTGTCAAGATTTGTTTTCTTTTATCCAATCTTTCCGACTGATTCCGAAATTTGACCTTTTTCAAAAGTGTTTTATTTTTCAAATAGATATAAGAGCAAACTCTAAAAGTAACATTTAAAAAATCGATTGTGCTTTACAGGTTCTGGGGTCAACGAGCAAACTACAAAGACTTGACGCCAAGCTAATGCCACAGACAAATTTTTCATGTTCTTTTCTCTCTCTCTCTCTCTCTCTCTCTCTCTCTCTCTCTCTCTCTCTCTCTCTCTCTCTCTCCCCCCCCCCTCCCCTATCTCTTTCTCTTTCCCCCCTTCCCTCTCTTTCTCTTTCCACCCCTCTCTCTCTCCCTGTTTCTCTATGTAGCATTTTTCACACAGCATGTAGCCTTCACGATGTACTTTTGCCTGGCTCCATCCTTTCCGCCTCTATTACTTTCATCCAAATGTGTTCCTCTATGTCTTGATCCTATCTTGTAATCAGTCGTCCTCTCTTGCTTTTTATCCTGGTACCATGTCTTTCTTCTCTTTCATGTCAAGCCTATTTTTATGTATAAAGTATTTCATCTTCTCTGGATTTTTTTTTTCGTTACAGATATTATACGCAGTTCTTCAGTTCTTCCAGAATGCTTTTGTTAGGTATTATAATGATAATGCTGCACCATTCAGTTTTTGTTTTGCGGCACCACACAGAAAACATCGTGCGTGGCACCTCAAAGTTTGAAAAGAATTATTTTTATTTAACTTTTAGTGCCTCTTCATCGGTAGCGGATATTGCATTTGAGGTTAACAAATGAAAAGTGTTAGTTTCACGATTAGCTTCATGCTATTGTTATAAATCTAGCTGAACGCCGCCTGTGACAAAAAAATTCTTTTAAATAGACTAATGAACCGAAATCACTCCAAGTTTTGCTGAAAATTGAAAGAAAGTGTTATTAATTTAAATGAAGGCCAATTTCAAAACAGCAAGGTAATTATCCAAGATCTATAGATTTAAAAATTCATTAACATCATCAATCCCATTTCTACTTGATCGCTCTAACAATCTCTCGACCATCATTTTATATCCAAGGCTTCAGCTTCAACAAAATCCCAGTTATACAAAGTACAGGCAAATTAGGTCAATATTACGACAACAGTTCAAGCCAGAAAAACCTGGAAGTCACCTATGGGTAAAAAAGGAAGTTAAAAGTATTGACATTAAATATTCTCACATATCCCCTCTCTAATACCTTAACATCTCTGAAAATTTCTAGTGGCATCCCAATTACGGTAACGATCTAACAACTTCCTGTAAACAATGTTTTCGCATTTTCAAAAACTTTTTAGATATCCCTTGACCTGAAAAGCGGAAAACAAAGCTGAAAATAATAATAACACTGTTAAACTAAAATAGGCCTAGCCGCGGCCGAGTTCAACTTGAACTGAATATTACACGAAAACAATTTCAAGTCTAGATCTAGATTCCATTCACAAGGACTTGCCACAGTTAGGTGTATAAATAAATCAGCATACACATAAAAGAATTATTATAATTATATATTTTTTTCAAGATAATAATTTTTTTTATTATTGTCACGGTAATTTCTGTTGTGTGTGCGTATGTTTTCTGCTGTCGTGCCATTGTAGTGAGTAAGTCACGGAGGTTACCCGTCATGCCTTGGGACTGATTCCGTGTTGAATGATGACGCTGGGTTGGATATTCACTCGCCCTACTAACAACACCTCAAAGATAAATTCTTTTACTATAGAGCAGCGTGAAAATTAATTTTTTACATGACTCTAAAATTAATGTTCTGGGATAGGTTTAGCTGAGTCAATATCTACAGTAATTCAGCAGTCCGTTTACCTTGTCAGAGGCAATATAGTTGTAACTTTTATGATTCTCACCCTTTTCTATTTTTATAATTTATAGAGAGATCTGGAGAGTCAATCTTAAATAAAAGTATTAAATGCATAAATGTTTCCTTAAGTTACAAACCCGATTAACTATCTTCTTTTCATTCCTTTTGTTTCATGTATGTCCTTGCATACATAAATCATAATGAAACCCAGTATTAGGTTATAGTAGAGTAAGACGGTCTGAATTTTCTTTGAACAGGGGACCCGAGACACCTTTACGACATTGTAGCACCGACGCAGACCGCCAAGTGACGGCTGATCAAGGCATTGTGTGAGTTTTTTGGTCTTGCAACAAGAAGTTTGAAGCCTGCGCTATTTGTTCACGCATGGCAAGTTAAGATACGATCTCGTTGATGGTCAAGAAGAGGTAGAACATTGTTTTGTGTCTATATTATCTCTCTCTTTCTACCATTTGTAGTTAGCAAATTGGGCCTGAGATCTGCATGTGCCTTTCTGTCTCGAGTTCGAGCCCCGTCATTTACGCCTTATTCTGACAGGTGACCAAAACGCTGGAACCACTGCCAATGTAGTAAATTGACTAAAATCTCAAGGAAATTAATCCCAGGAATTAAAAACGAGAAGTGAGTTAGGCAAATACTCGTTTCGTAATAATGCAACGTTAGAAGCTGGTGAGGCTGTAGGCCCACAACCATGTACAATTATAACAATGATGACACTCAACTGTAATTACGTAGGCATTTGGGATTTTCATTTTTCTTCGCCTGGTTCTCTATACATCCCAAAGACAGCTTAGACATGTCCTGACTGGCAAGGATATATCCAACTAATTATAATACAATTGTATAAGATTGTCTTAAAGAGCATCTCTCTCTGCTTAATATTTTTATTAAAATTATCCTAAATTTTGAAGAACCCTATTATGCAAACCACTTTATGACTCTATTTTTTAATTCATCTCTTGGTTTGTCTCTATCGCGCAGTCACTATAATTCATGAGGCTCAACAAAAATAACTGCATCTAAGGTGACGAAAGGTCATTCTATTGTATCCTAGCATTGTGGGATGTGCCTTCCTCGCGTTCAAGCAGAGATGAAAAATACCAATGTTGTTACATGGACTGCAGCATGCGACAAGTAAATATTTACGTCAGAGAATAGAAGAAATTTAATTATAACATTAAAACTATTTGCGATTTATGGAAGGCAGTGAAGCGAATATAAAAAGTAAAAATATAAATTCACTCTTGATCTAATGCAATAACTTTCTTAAATTTTACCTGATAAAACAAACTCATTAAAACGGTGATTTGCTTTGTTCCTTTTTATTTATTTTTTTTTGTTTTGTTTTGTCAAAGTACATAAAATCGAACGAAAAATTGAAACAGTATTTATCAATTCTTTCCCACCTTGTCGATAATGATGAGCGAAGTTCTGAGTGCAGATTATATTATTCAGAACCTTTGGACTTATGTCAAAATTACATTGTTTTCAAAAAGCCTCTGCAATATTTGTACTATAAACTTCGGTACTAGCAGCCCTAGCCTTAAAAAAGTTGTTTACATCTACCGTTGTGAACATTTATATTGCGTTACATGAAATATACGAGTATATTAAAAAAAAAATTATTACAATGCATGTGACGAAAGATATGTGCAAGTTCGATATGCGATAAAGGTTTTGTTTTTGTTTTTGTTTTTGTTTTTTTTTTTGCCCCGCATCTACATTGGACTAGTTTAAGAAGAAGCCGTTCTATTTGAAACCTAATCGATAAACTTTTAGAGATCATTCTAATAATATATCTGTTAATAAAAACAAATTATCCTTTTTTCCCCAACTGCACTGTAAGTGTATAATATTAATTCCTGAGTTTTTTAAATTTTTTAAAGTCTCGTTCATAAGGTTTGCGCGTACTTTTTTCTTTAATATTTCACTCTTTTTTTTTTTTTCTCATCGTTGATACATTGGTATTTAACAGTGGTAGCCATTTTCACACAATCGACATCATCCTTCTCCTTCTCCACTTCCTCATCAACATCCCCCACATCATCATCATCACCGTTATCATCATCATCAGCATTACAATCACCGTCATCATCATCATCGTTTTCGTCTTCAAATCATCGCCATCTTTTTATCGCTTCATAACTATCCTATTTTCAATTGCCATGCTGGCCTTACCATCCTCTTCATTACCATTTTCAACAAGTTCGCAAAATCATAACGTTTATTTTTTTTTAAAACTTACCTCTGATGTTATATATGCTAGGTCATGTTTACCAGAAATGATATAAAATTAAAATATATTGTAACGTATATTAGCTTGCATATTTTACTGGTGTTCTTTTTGCCCTTTTTTTTTTAAAGACAACGTAGATGAATAAAAATATTGTGAAAGAATAAAAGAAACAAATAAGTTTCAAAATTTTATTTGCGATGATTACAAAAAGAAACGAGGGAAAAAATGAAGAAAAATTACCCATTAGTCCAGGTTGAATCGATTGATCTCAAAGTCAGTTTAAAAAGAATATTTTTAATTTAAGCATAAAATGAAGTCCTTTATTTTCCTTGGAAGAAATTATTCTTGTCAAGAAAATATTGAACAACTAAAACAAAACAGAATCTCTTTACAAAGGTACACACAACCAACGAATTAATTTGGTGATATCTTAAAGGATAACAACTAATGCTTAAAATGATTACATGTGATGGAAAAGAATACAACACTTAATATTATACTTTTAAAAGTTCGTGCAAGCATGGCATAAATGAGATTTGGGGAAAGAAGCATTGCATAAAAGAAAGAGAATGGAAGAGGAAGAGCGAGAGAGGAGAGAGAATACGAGAGAAACAAAGAAAAGAGGGAGCGAGAGGGGAACAGAATATGAGAGAGAAATACGGGAGTTTGATTGAAAGCAAAATAGTCAAAACAAACAACATAACAGTAAATTGTCATGGATTCTATTTTAAAGTCTAAACATAACTACAAAAATTAATAAAATCAATGTGCTGACTACATAAAAATCAGTCA
>BLXT01001274.1:189756-201252 GCA_019648995.1 Plakobranchus ocellatus
CCCCCCCCCCCTCCCTTTCCGAAAGAAAGAAAAAGAAAGTAAGAAAGAGAATATTGAGCAGGACGATCAAAACTTGATGATTTTCTCTTTTTCATCCAACTGCGTCTCACCCAAAAACAGAGTTGATAAATCAACTGCGTCCTTATTTTAATACCCAATTATAAAAGTCATATAGGAAAGGGGATTTGCAAAACTTAAAGTTTGTAGGTGTCAGATATAATCTGTTACGGGCAATTCCGTTTTGCCATTCCTTTCTCTGCTCAGACACACTTAAATCGCTGGCATTTTCAAATCTGCATAACACCAACATTTAACACTATCGTTTACCTCTGCTGTCTCTGTTGCCTTTAACTTCATTATTTTTTTCAATAAAAGAACAAGATGTTTCAATATGAGTCACGATTAAAGCAGTCCGAGTATTATAGATATTACTTTCCATAATTGTTTGAACTAGCGCCGAGCATTAAACATTTGTCTCAGTAACTTTATATCTACATCCTTTTCGTTTTTTTTTTCTACATCCTTGAATAACTCAAGTCTTCTACACATATTCATCCAGTCTCTAGTTTTATTCCCAAAGTTTTATCTATTTAAACGCATGAAAGATACCAAAAAGTTGTATTTAAAAAAAAAAAAAAAAAAAAAGTATTACACATTTTCCCTTTCCAGAATGCCCAGAAAACATGTTTTGAAAATATCTTAATAAATATTATATGCTTTGAAAATAACATCAGGTTTAGCATGCCGCAAAAATATCTTGATAAGGTTTAGTATGCACCAAAATGAAATACCTAGCTTAATTCCAGACAACAAATAAAAACAAAACAAAAAAATAAGAACTATTCACAAACAACAAGAGGACGACAAAAAATCAATGCATAAGAAAATCTAATCCTAAAATTCACCCTATTTGGGTATATTTATTTTGGTTTATTGCTCAACTCAATACAAACCGCACTAAGCTTAGAAAAATCAACTTAAATAAGGTAAGGCATACAGTATAAAAGAAACACAGAAAACCATCAAGCTTAAGTTAAAACAGGGCTATCCTAAATAGAATATAGCTATGATTAAAAAAAAAACAAAGAAAAAGCCAACACAAACGATGTAGAAAGCTCAAGTTAAATCAAGCACAACTTGTGTGGATGCTTGAATTATTCTGGAGCTTACTAAAAAAATTGATCAACTTCAAAATGTAAATTTTTCAAACTCTGATTTCTGTTGATAAACTGGGGCAGGGTCATCTTCTTTAGGTGCACTGTCTGGAACAAACATTGGCGCTCATTTTATTCAATGCAAATCTGTTCTCAGTTAACCTTACAAATTTGTTGTTGCTACCACTACTAACTCAGTAACTGCTCTCTATAAAAGTTATTCTCTGTCTACCTCTGCTGTGTTTGCATTCAATCTTTCCAGTGATATTTCTAAGTGTTCTAACCTTTTGCATCCTTTTGTGTTGACAAATTTGTCCTAGGAATTGTACCTGCCTATGTCTATGGTTTTAATAAATGATCTCTCAAATTAAGCTTCTTTCAGTACAGATTCATTGAATATTTTTCCCGTCCATACATCCTCATCATTCTGCTGATGAACCACATATCAACTGCTTCCAGTTTTCTCTCTGTGTCCTTGTTTATTGCCCAACTCTCACTACCATACAAAAGTACTGACTGCACGGATGCATTACTCTGGTGTCCATACTTATGTGCCTGTTGCAGAGATACAGCTAAGGGTTAACTATCAGCTAATTCATCATGCTCAAAACTCAGTATGTCAGAAAGTGAAATGTGACTTGTACCCGATTTACTTATGTAGCTTCACAAAAGCATTTTCTGAATCTTGCAGTCAACACCCTCGAATTCTGAAATGATGATCTTCTGTTGTCATTTTTTCTTTTTTGCAGAACTTTTGAATGAAATTGAAATTCGTAATGAAATTGAGATTCACAATTGAAAAAAAAACAAAACGATAAATATCATTATTTTATTAGGTAACCTATATTTGACAACAGTCTTTGTCCAGACCTGAATATGAATATAAATTACTTTAAAATATGTTAACAATGAAGACACCTCAGACTCAAGGCAAGAATATGAACTTTACTTTGAAATATTGAATCATTTAATCTCACTGCCTGAGTGGAATAAATTGCTATAAATAGATGATTGTCATAGTACAGTGAAGCTGAATTCTGACAATTTATAATTCTCTTTCTCAACATTGCAAATTTCTCTTTACCAAAAAAAGCTGCAAAGATAGATAGACTTTTTGAACAAACCAGTGTTAAAGTAAAGATTGTACATTGAGGTTTAATAATAAACTAGTTTGGCCTCTAATGCCACTGTAAAGCAGCATAACTCATACAGTCCTTTTAAAAGCATTTTCTATCAATTTCCACATTAAAAAAAAAAGTCTTGTACAAGAGGGATTCATGATAAGCAAAACATGTACTACATGTTCATTAGGGTTAGGCACATTTGAGGTGCCTTATGCATCAGAAAGACCTCAATAAATGCCAGTTGCATATGTACACACCAACTGACATGTTCATATGCAACTTTTGAAAATTTGTTGTGGCACCACTTCCAGAAATGTGTAATTAAGATGGCAAAGCAATAATTTTCATTCCTGTCCATCAACTGTAAATTTGAATAATGAGTTTCTTAAAAGATACGCTGAGGTTTCGATCTTAAAATAAAAGCAATTATCATTATCATTTGCTATTATGCATTCTTAATTTAGTTTTGACAAAAACAACACAATGCATCTATGATCTAATGCTAACCAAAAGTTTAACACATAAAATACAGGCACAAAGTTAAGTTCTGTTTTCAGTAGAACTGTATTTTTCAAGCGGATGAAATTATGAATTGGTTTGTTCCTATGCATCTTTTGCCATCATTGTGAGATCACATAGCATTGCACATAGTCAAAATAATCCCTTTGGGTAAAAAAAAATAATTTTTGAGTAATGCAAAATGAAATTTATGCATAAAAAAAAAACATTGCAAAGATAAACAAATGCGGTGGAAAGTTGGGTTTCAGAGTAAATTAAAACTGGTTTTCTATCTGACTGTTACTATTGTTGCAGTCAGAAATAACAATAGAGTGCACTTAATATAGACGCTGGACTTAAAGCTACATAAAACCAAAGAAATAATTCATGTTTGAAGCATATCAGAACATATTCCGATCAGTTTAATACAATACATCACTTCATTAAAACTCACAAAAGCTACAATAAGCCTTTATGCAAAGAGTTTTACAAATTAAAAATAATAATTTGCCCTGCCTACACAATTGGGGATAATCATTACACAGAAGCATGTGAACTTGAGACCTATACCTGTCTACTTTAACAATATGATATCAGGGCAACAGCTCATTCAGTCAAAGCTGGGATTTCTGTGAAGCAATGGACTTTGAGGTAAATACATGACCAAAGCTTGAGGACATATGATAAATTTTGTTCAAATGAGTATAAAGTTGTAAACTCTAAATTTACCTAATTCATATAAACATAGGAAACAAGAAAAAAAAAATCACTTTACATGTGTTCCCCCCAAAATTGTTTTGAGAGCCATTTGGTTCATTCCACCTGTTCTCAAGATATATAGGAAGAATACTACTTATGAAGCAAATAAAATGAGAGTTCAAGGACCTGAGTGAAACTGCCCCAAAGCTATATAAAAAGACTATGGCAATTTAATGCACACTTTAAAAAAATATCTACAATAAAAAAAAAAATGTAAGGCATTCATGCACTCTTGCCTTTTTCTAATCACTTAAAATCTAGTGTTATGATCATTGAGTCAAGGGCTGACAATAACGACTGCTTTTTCATAGCCTTGGATTTTCAGACGTTTCCCTCTATGACCACTTAAAGCACTATATACCCCTTCTAAAGCAGTGTAAGCTCTGGGGGCCAATAGAGATTGACAACCATAATTTCTATTTCCTGAAACTTTAAATTTGAAAGAGAGAAATCAATTTAGATATGAACGTTTTGGCAAAAAAATTGGAAATATAGAATGTTTGTATGCTAGCTCTCAAAATTAAATTGGTCGCAATCAAGGAGGAAAAACTAAAAAACAGACAAAAATCACAAATGATCACACTCACTTCAGTTGAGAGATGCATGATGCATACATGTGAAGCTATTGCTAGATGCTAGTTTTCTTCATTTTGCATTCAGTACTTTCATTTGTGCATCACAATCTTTATCTTTGGCTCATGTGATCTTCAACATAAAAAAAAAAGGATGATCTTCATTGTGGCAAAACTTTACAAAATATACTTAGGACATTAAAAAATAAAATTAAAACACTGGATTTTTTAAAAATAGATTGTAAGGTTTTGACATTTCATGAAAAAAAACTTGTCATCATAAGGAAACAAACAAAAAAGGCGGTCTTGGTTTTATGGATTTAAAAGATTAAAAAAAAAAGGAAAGCCAAAGGTTTTGATGACACAATGTTTGAACTAAAAGGATATAAATTTTTTTAAGGCCCCCACGGGAGTGTTGGGTAATTAAAGATATAACTTAAAGTTCCGTTTTGAAAAATAAACATGTATGACATATTTAGAGAAATTTTAGTTTTCAGAGTAAGAATCTGAAGGGAAAAAAAAGCTTATATTCAGAGGCCAAGGAATATTCAGTTAAAACCCTTTCTAGAGCTTTTAAGATTATGTATTAAAACCAAAAAAAATTTGAAAAGGATAAAAATTGGAGTATCTCCTCAAATTTAACTGATTGTAGAAGGCTCTCTTTTAGCAGGAACTTTAAATGCCACAATATTGATTTCTTTCCCTTTTGTCCAAGGTTCACACTTTCATTTCCCTTCCATTCATCATCAGACATACCACATGAAATAAACTGCAAAACCAAAATCAAACCGAAACTCCAGGACAAAAAAAAGGGATTTTGATGGCAAACTTTTTCAGGGGCCCTGGAGCAGACATTGGTGATCATGGGCCTCCACTCAAATCTTTTCTTAGACTGTTGCTGCTAATTAGTGCTATTGCTCTTTATAGCGATGAGCCAAGACTTTCAATGAAAAGATACTGCTCGTTTTAGCCTTCTTCTAATGCTTTTGCCTTGAATCTTACCAGTGATAGCTAGATGTTCAAAACCATGTGTCAGCAAAAGTGTCGTAGAAATTGAAGTAACCTCAGCCATGTCTCAAGATTAACTTCTTTCCTGATTGATTGGAATTCAGTTTTCCTTTTCTGATAAAATACATTTCTACTGTTTTTCTCTATTCTTTCTGTGCCTTTGTTTATCCAAAATCAATATAGTAGTAATGACCATACATTTTCTTCATGATCATTTTGATGTTTACACTTATGTTGCTGTTTTTCAGAATTGTTTCAATTTATGGAATGTATTTTTTGACCATGGCTAAACTTTTCCTTATTTTACTTTTGCATCTATCATCTGTTATCAGGCAGCAAGGATAATTCAAGTTTTTAACTTTTTTTTATTTACTCTTCTTTGAAATTGATATTGCATTTTAGGTTTGAGGATTTATTTGAGGTGACCGCGCATTCCATTGGTTTTTTTTTCTTCTTTCTCACATTCAGAGTCAGGCCATTCTTTCACTTTCTAAAACAACATTAAAAAGTTTTTGAGGTTATTCACCAGATTCTGCTATTAAACTGTATTATCAGCATACCTGAGATTAAGACTTTGATGGCAATTCAAAACAAATACCTTTTTTTTTTGAAGAAAAGAATATTAAACATATTGCTAAAACCAAAATAAAAGGAAATCCAACACTACACAATATAGAATTGCAAATTTATTACACACACACACAATTAATTTATGTTTATTTACAACTCACTTATCAAATAGAACATTTTAAAGACAAAACAATGCTATTTCCTTGAAATTCTCCTGATGAAATTCAGGGCCATATAATGCTACATAAACTTGTCCTGTTGAAAGTTTACAACTCAGACAGTTCTGACTTCTTGCATGCCCAAATATCCAACAATCAAATAAAACTTCTACCTACAAATTCTAGCAGCTTCTTCTTCATACGTTTAATTTACCTGCATTTTCAGTCATGTATTTTACTGCTCTTATTTATACATAGAAGTTCAAATTAAAAAAAAAAAAGTTTATTTTTTAATTTGGAATTCTATATTTTTTTACTCCTTCAGAAACAAGTTCAAAAAGTCCTAAAAACAGTCAAACTATGTAAAAGATATTTATGCAAACAAAGCCATGGGTCTGTATTTTTCCAGCTTAGAAAAAAGATTCAGAGGGAGGCCAACAGTGATCAACAAAGATCTCCTTAGATTTGATTCAGACCTTTTTACTGAAAACAACAGAGTACTGAAACTTTCTGGGACCACTTGCACAGGGTTACTACATTGGAATTCCATGGCAAAAGCGATCACTGTGATAAAGAGGACACTCAAAAGCACATATAGTATGTAAGACAGTCAATAGGCATTAAAAAAAACATTAGGAAAAACTAAGGATTTGATAGAAAAGTTTAAAACATGGCAAGACATCTTAGCAAAATTATATTGATTTATGCAAATGTACACACACAACCATACAAAAATCCTAACCTTTGGAGAGGCTTTGATAGAATTTCAAATTTTGGACAAATTTTTTACCACCTCCAACCATAATTTCACAAATCATTCAATTACTTATTTTATTCGAATGTATGCTAACATAATTTTTTAACCTGCTCCTCATGTTTTTAACAAAACTGCTGTTTTTATCATATGAATAATGGATGGCTTAATGGAAAGGAAAGGTAAGAACAATTAGATTGCTCTCCAACAGAGTAAGGCTAGAGGAAAATTGTGGACTTAACCTTTTCAGGACGCCGACTCTCTTTCCGGTTACGAACAAAATACAACCTTTTGGGACGCAGGTAACTGATTTGGTAACAAAGTTTTACAACCCTTTAGGACGTTGACCTCCGCTACGGTTACCTCACAGTTTCGCATTCTTATATGATGATTTTATACAAATTTTCACAAAACATAAAAATTAGTGCGTCCAGAGAGAATAGAGTGTGTCCATCCATTGCGTCTATAGGGAATTTTAATAATCTGGGTGGTGCGTACTGAAAAGGTTAATTTACCATCATCATCAGGTACCTTGTCTGGAATAGACATTGGCGATCATGTTCCCCCACTCAAACCTATTCTCAGTTAAACTTTTAAAGTTGTTATTGCTACCTTTGCCTATTGCCCATGACTTAAGTGGATTTAATTACAAACATGAAAATGCTATTTTTTAAGAGTCTACTTGCTACTTTTAAATACCAGTATATAGTTTCTCCTATCATTCCCTTGCTGAAAATTTAATTACCTATTTACTTGATTCAAAAGAAGAAAAAAAAGTATATCTAGTGATGCTTCTCCAAAAACAAAAACAAAAATGGAAAGATGGCTTGATTGACACTATGCACCATGATCATTATATAAGATCCTTCAAATTTCATACTTTACTACAAAGCTAAAATGTTACACTCAATACTTGTTCATCAGCTCTATGTGTGCCTACAATATTTAATTCACTGAAAAAGGATTTATTAAAATTCCTTTTGATTGTGCCATCTGTTCTAAGTTATTGAACTATGCAGCAGGGTTGTATAAAATTCTTTTTCACTGAACTATTTATTTTCTTACACATCAGTAGTTACAATTCCCTATTTTAACAAATATCCTTGAATAAATTCATAGAAGCTCAATAGAAAGACCATTCAAATTTTTATATAATATTTTTATTTTTTTTAACTTTCAGGCTCAAAACAAATCCAAATCACAAAATTAAAAGAGGACAGAAAAAAAAAATTGCACAAATAAGTAAATGACCCAAATATGTTCTCCTCTCCATACCTAGCCTAAAGCTTTAGGGTTAAAGCAATTCATGGATTGGCAACATGAAACTATACAACTACCTACAAGCTTTTATAATTCCCAAGCGTGACTAGCTGACACTGCACTCAATGGAACTGTCCTCGGACTTTGGCAGATTTAGTATATTGGCCAAGGCTCGACACATGTATGCCATGGAGCCAAACCGACCACTGGGTGCCAGATCATAGAGAAACAGGCAGATATCATTCGCTGCTCGCATGGAGTCTATTACACTGGATGGCAAGTCCTAGAGGAAAGGATTTAAAAAAAAAGGTGTTTATTAGTTCAGCCAGAAATGTTTTCACTGAACTGAAAACTGAGATAAAAATAAATATATGAACAGATAGGTATGTAGATAGACAGATAGACAGACAAACAGGTAGAAAGATGGATAAATACATCCAAACAAAAAAAGACAGAGCAAAAGAGCAGGAGAAAGATGGAAAGACAGAGACGTGCTGGGGAGATTGAATACCGAAAAAGCATAAAAAAACTGACGCCTACCAGGTCTTTGATAAAGAGATTGTTTGCTTCTTGCACAATGTGATCCACCTCGATCTCTACATGGCTCATGTCCAGCGAACTGTTGGCTCCCTCGCTCTGTGCCAGCGTGGTCAGTACCATCATGGCCTCCACCATCATCTGTCGATACTCGGGCTGAGGAATGCGGTTTAGGACCATCTCAACCTGGAGGGCAAACTTGAACTCTCCTTTTGTCATCTGAGGAAAAGTTCAAAATGATTAAAATCACTGAACTCTTAACATGATGTAAATGCTCTACATTGGATACCACAGAAACAAAGAAAGCAAGCATTGAGAAGAAATTTGGAGAAGGGCAATGAAGAGAAATCTAAAGGAAGCAGAGGCCAGGTCTTAAGTGGTGGGACCTTGGGATCCCCTCTAATGTCAGACAGCTCAGAAAAGTTGTGCAAGTGAGTGAAGTGAGTGCCTAAAAAGCACCAATCAAGATGCTCTGAGCTCATTTTGAAACTCAAATTTGAGAATCTTGTTCATGAGAAACAAACAAGAACACAACTGAGATATATTTGATGGCAGAATACGAATTAAATTATGAGGAGGTGGAAAACAATTTAAGAAATAAGACTAGTCTAGAAAAGATGGAGGTTAATGTGGCAAGTCTAATCCTTTAGAGTTGTGGGTCTAGATAGAGTTGTGAAGAGATAGAATCAGAACTAGATGAAGACAACAACAAAAAGGAGGAAATACATGGTGAGGAAGCAGATTTAGTTGTAAATTTGGGAAAGAATGTAGAATTACGATAAGAGAATGTTTTGGAGCACCATCATGAGCTGATGACGATCAATAATTTCACCTGCGGCTGCAAGCAGAAACAGCTTCAGACAGCTGAATTTAATGTAAAACGTTGTGAAATTCAATTAACTTGAGAGTATCAAGCCTTATCAGTTATCAATTACTATCAAGTTTTGCTTGACTAGATATTATGAGAATATATTTGTAGCTACCTTTGATTTTCTAAAAATAATTGATTCTGGTGATTCACTGATGCTCGGATGGGCATATCTCAGCCTAGCCAAAGCTTATCTGATTGGCAAAAACTGGTATCAAATTAAACCTTCAGGCTTGTGCTAAAGCACAGTACTTGTTACCTCAAAACACCCTGAAGAATTTTTTTAAGAACTTTAAGCGTCTTTTTTCCTCCTAATTAACACTTAAACTGCCTAATTCGACGATCGTCGAATTTTCAAAATGGCGGCCATATGCCTATTTCGACTTTCGTCAAAATTTTAACGCACTTTTGTTATGACGTTTTTAGTAAAGCACCCTATTTTATAAAAAAAATCTTAAAATATCATAGGCATAGACAGAATATTTCCTTTACGTGACAGGCAGTTTAAGTGTTAAAGAAGGTTAATCCCAAATGGCTTGCAAAGGAATAACACTTTATGTAAAACTGACAACACAAAATTACTCCTTTGTAGGCATTCCTCATATATAAGATTTTGATACTGATAGAGAGGCCTTTCAACTGCCTTTCAAACTGTGAAAGGATTTTCACTCTCACACATTCTCAGGCAAAGCTGTGTCTGCTTGGGGCTTCAAAATTCTAAAGTTTTGAGAAAATCAAATTTACAGATTAGCAATTTTCAAAGCAAGAAACCCCTAACCAATCAAGGTTTGCCTTTACTTTTAGATTTAAGACCAAAATCTCAATGCTTTACTGATTTTTAAAATGTGCAGAAATGGTTAAAACTGTTCATAAACGCAAAAAAAAAAAAAAATTAAAAATTGATATAATATCCAACCCAAGATGGCCATTTCCTCTATATCTCATTTAGCCAATTGTCAACAAACATTCCACTTCAGGTGGGCCGGTCACATATTTTTATTTTTAGCTTACACCATTGCAAATATTAAAAACAGTTTTTGGCTTGCCAATATTAAAAATGCAACTTTCAATTCATGATGCCAGATCCCAGGATTTTGCAGTTACTCAATCAACATTGAGAAGCAAGTGTGCAGTTTTAAGAAAACAGGAAAAAAAAAAGTCCCACAAAGAATGTTTGCAGAAATGCATTGCTCTCTATCACAAAAATAAGTTTAAACATTCAAGAATTTTTTTCAAAACTTTACTTCTGAGCTTCTATGGCTTTCTGCCTCATACCACACCTTGCAGAAATGCATTGCTCTCTGTCACAAAAATAAGTTTATATATCATAGTTAGACTATGTTATAGTTAGACCAACAGTTACAACTCATTCAGTTTACTGGCAGAGATAACACAGAGAGCTTAAAAGAATACAAAACATGAAGGCAAAAAAAACCTAATCAAAGATTATAATGCAAAAGACTTAAATTTATAAGGCAGCTTCTCTGAAGATATTACCTCTCTTGTCAATGATCCAGGCAATGCAAAGCCTTTGATTGTTAGACCTCGACACTGAAAAAAGGAACCCATTGAAATAATTAAGGCAGAAGTCAAAACTTACTGAGTAGTTTAAAGTACATATATAAACAATTTTTAAAAAAAATATCCTGCACCTCCCTTCTAGTTTTACAAAGGTTCATTAAAAAATGGGATTTTTACTGTTTGGGTCTGCACGTCTTAGAAAAACAATAACTGCTAGCCCAGTGAAGGTATTCAACAAATTTAAAATGCTATAGAGTCAAAATCTCCAATTAGTGAATTTCCATCAATATCACGACTTTCCCTGGCTGCCACACATGAAGTTCTTTACAGTCTTCAAGTATTCAAACTTACAGAACATAGACAAACCTTGTGAAGGAGCTCCCAAAGCAAAGGGTAAAACTCCTTGGGCACTCTGTTCAGTGAGCCATCAAGGCGTCGCCGCCTCAGCCACTGCCCCTGACGGTCTGTGAGCTCTTCCTCCTGCTCTTGCTCCTTCGATATGACATTGGTCGCACCCATAGGCAGCTCATTCACAGTCTATGGGGACAGGTAGAGTTATTGTGACTACAAGAATAACATTGAAGTAAGACCAGATTAGAGAGAGAGAGAAAGAGAGAGAGAGAGAGAGGGAGAGAGAGAGAGAGAGAGAGAAAGAGAGAGAGAGAGAGAGAGAGAGAGAGAGAAAGATGGAAATAGAGGGGTTGAAGAGAAAT
>BLXT01001274.1:233750-250061 GCA_019648995.1 Plakobranchus ocellatus
AAAAAAAAAAAAAAAAAAAAAAAAAAAACGCTGCTGCAATTTTCAATTACAGAGAAAAAACCTATATGCAGGAGAGAATAGATCCACCGCTAGCCTTAACACACGCAATAGTAGGCTGCTAATATCACCCATTCACATTCACTTTCAAGAAAAGAAACATAATTTCAAACAAGAAGAATCAGATATTTACCAAGAAGCCCTTCACACAATGAAGAATAAAACTGTGGAAACTCTTATAAAAACATCACCTGCACCACATTATCAAAACAATATTAGCCGCAATAATAAATATAACCTAAACCTCTACCAATGTTTCAATGTAAGACAATAAAACGTTTTGATCTTTGACCTTCCAGTCACTTACTCTGCAGTAGCCAAATAAAAAACAGTATCATCCATAGACCCAACACTGACTACATTGCTCTTTAATTGGCTACTGCAGTACTTTTGGGCCATAACCTCCTCTCCTTTCCAAAATTTGGATTCATTTAAAAAATTCATATATTCATTCCTACAATCAAGATGACTTGGATTATTAAACCAGTGAATCAGAATCTGAAGTCCCATTTTGTGAACATTGAGAATCATTCAATAAGCCTAAAAATCCTTTACATGAGGTTTGCAATGCTGGAAACTGGATAGGGCTATGTTGATTCTGAGCAACAATATGAGATTTTTTAAGTTTTTGAAAAACATAAAAGGATCTTAAAAGCGGGAAAAAACAACTAAGAACGAGATTTTTTTTTACTAAAGTTTGGTATGCCATACCCAACCCATTTTGACTGCTCTTAGGAAAAAATAATACTAGTCAATTTTCTCCTACTCTTCTATTTAAAATTTACAACCAAAAAAAAAAAAAAGACATGAATGCAAAACAAGGGGTAAATAGTAAAATGCATTTACATAAAAAATATACCGTACCAACAGATGAAGCATACTTGCATTTAGTTTTGCAGGGGTATACAAAAACCTTTCCTTGCAGAAAAAAAAAGCCAAAATTCTGTTATTTGGCCAGACGCATTGTCCTTCCAGCAACCTGACAATCTCATGCAATATTGATCAATGAACATCTCAATTTATAATACATACAAGTGTCACAGTTATTACCTTGAACATCTTCAGGATCAATCTGGATAGAGCGCGACCTCCTGACGATGCCCTGGATGCTCAGAGCTGTGGAGCTGAAAGACGGGTTTCGCCTGACCTTTTTGGTGGCATCGCTGAGCAGGCGCTGCCGAGCCACATGGCTCTGAGACATCAGCTGGTCCACCATGACCCTGTCTTTGTTGCCACCTGGGGAAAAAAATTGGACCAACACAACAGCTTTAAGATCTTTACGACCTTAACCACTTTACAATTTTTATTTTAATCTTTAAACCTTCACATTTTGGGGGGGGGAGGGTATTTCTCCACACTTGAAACTACACAAAAAATGGCTTCAGTTTTACAATAAACATAGTATGTAAAAGCATTTCGATCAAATATTTTGCAAGCCTCTTGTAAAATAGAACACTTCAATTCTCAACTGCCCATACATGAACAAGTTCACTTGAGAGATAGCAAAAAAAAAAAAAAAAAAAAGGCTTGAGATAAATAAACACTGAGGAAAAAAGGCCAAGGAGAAGGAGGAGGAAGGAGGAAGAGGAAGAGGATATCATAGTGTGTTTTCTGAGGATGCAAACATACTGCAAGCCTCTGTTTAGTTATTGCTTTGCTCTTTCTTAAGGAATTTTTGGGGGTTCCTAGATCTCTTTTTGAGTCTTCCACAATCATGTATTTGCAAACATTAATATAAATATCCTGTCTCTAGTCATGACAAGGCAGCACCAAGTGGCTCAACCTTAAAGAACGAAAAAATCTTCTTGAATACATGCATACATATACATAAAAGGATAATATCATAAATAATGTACAAAGTCATATCTCACTCTTATCATCAATGTCTCGGAGAAAACTGAGCTTCGTTATGCAAGACGTGTGAAGAAAATCCGAGAGTTTGCCCAGATGCACTCTAAAATAATAAAAAAAACGAAAAAAAAATGGAAATATAAAACAAAAGTAAATAAATTAAAAAAAAAAAAAAGAGATTTCATTCTCACAAACTACATTCAAATTAAATGACACACCATATGCTTTTTGTTAAGAAAAAAATATGTATGTATTTCTAAAAGATACATGTTCAATGCTCTCTTATTACATAAAGTTCCATAGGCCTTTACAATGCTATCAAATATTCAGTTTTTATACACAAAAATATATGCAACACAAAAACTACTTACAGCTCTTTACAATGCACAAAGTTATTCAGAAAGCAAAATTTCTTTTTATACTTTACCAAACATAGCACAAAAAAAAAGCAAAAACCAGGTGCCGAGCATACCAAAAAGAAAAAAAAAAGGTAGAGAAAAAAACGGTTCTGTGCAGGGGGAGAGGGGAGAGGGAGGATTCTTGGAGACACAGTGGATAGCAAACATCCCAAAATTTGCAGGGATTCTTCTGTCATGGGTTTCCTGCCCCGCAACCTGGCCCTTGGCCTGTCAGAGAGCCTGAAAGCCTGAGATCTCCTTGTTGTGAACTGCTTTTACACAAAAACCAAACTAAACCTTTATCCATTCAAAACTACACACTGCATCATAAAAACTTTTTTTTTTAACCAGTCATAGCCAATACCCGCACCACAAGGATCCTGAATATCTTCACTGCTCATTCTAAACCTCACTACTAATTATATATTTGACAACTCTGTTAACACTTCCTTTACTTCTACTAAACATTTCTGATGTTGCTACAAGAAAAAATGTCTGGCTTTGTCCAAATTTTTAGGCAAAATTTTTTTTAAATATAAAAAAAAAAAAAACAAATGCATGAACTGTAATTTTTCACCTTGGGGAAAAAAATTCGAATTAAAAAATAAAACAAAGAGTTAATCATAGAAATGATAATATCCATGACTTTGATGAATAAGATGGAGAGAAGAAATACATACCTGGCTCCACTGATGTATCCACTTTGCAGTTTTTTGATGGTGGCCATCAGGGCGTTGGGTGGGTGTTGGTAGTTATCTGTTGTTATTTGTTTGTGTGAAAGACAGGTAAACAGGGAAGAGATAGAAAGGGAAAGAAAGGAAGGGAGGAGGGGAGGATGCGAAGAGAAAAGTTGAGAGAGAGAGTGACAGAGAGAGAAAGAAGAGAAAGACAGATGGACAGAAAGACAAGCAGAGATATGTGGTTGTGATGGTGGTGAAAAAAAAGAAAAGAATGCATACAAAAAATCAGAGCTCTGTTTAAAAAAAGGGTAAACTCCTATGTAAGGTATAATTATAGTGTTAACATTAAATCTTAGATCGTAACTTTAACCTAATATGGTAGGGCTATATGGCAGACAATCATTTCTGATAAAAATTTAGTGTTTCAGATTATTATGATTAGATTTAAGAATTCATAACATCATCGTTCTGTATAATCTTATCCCTTAAATAAGAGTAAATTATTATGATAGAAAACCCATGCTTTTGTCTGGCAAGAATATCTATGACGATTTTTTTTCTACATATATACCTTCAAAAAAATTTACGAGAAACAAATATATCATTCACACAAAGAGTAAATTAGCTCAAAGAGTTACCCATGTTTGGCTGGAAGATCTCCTTTAACTAACTGAAACATTTTTACCTATTGGGATCTTCTTATTACAAGCACACTACTGAAAACGTTACAGCATAGATATATATAAATATAGATATACATTTTTTAATTTATCATTTAAAACTGGCAAACATTTATACAGTAGAGATATGGACAGCTTTATTCTCGATCCCATTCGGTGCCAAAAAGGAGAGAGTGCTGGGGGGAGAGAGACAGACAGATAGCGAGAGATTGAAAGTCAGTAAGTGAGAGTGAGAGAGAGTAGAGAAAGAGGGATAAAGAGAAAGACAGAGGGAAAGAGATGCAGGGAATGATAGGGGAGAGAAGAGAGGTTGGGGCAAAGACAAGAAAGGAAAAAGGTGCACAAACAGAAAATCAGAGACAGAGAAAGAGAGAGAAACAAAGAGTGAGAGAGGCAAGATGACTCTGCTATGCATGCAATGCTGGCTGATCTGTGTTTGTGCTTCAACCGTCAAAAAAAAAAAAAAAAAAAAAGGAACTATGCTATGATAAAAATAAATATGAAAAAATTAACGATTTTCTATAAACGTGGAGAGAGAGAGAGAGAGAGAGAGAGAGAGAGAGAGAGAGAGAGAGAGAGAGAGACAGACAGACAGAGAGAGACAGAGAGAGAGAGAGAGAGAGTGAGAGAGAGAGAGAAAAAGAAAAAGAGAGAGCGAGAATAAGGTGCACCTATGCAACAAGATTAGGAGACAAAACATTTTAAAGTTGGTTGCATGTCTTTTTCAGATTAGTGATATTTTTGTAATATTGATTTTAAAAAGTATATTATTTTGCCATTTTACTTTTTAAAGTGTTATTTTTAATTGTCATAGTGTACTTTATTCAGTAAATAAGAAAAAAATGGAAAAGAAACGTTAGTTTTGACAGAAAATATATGGAAAAGGAGGTGGAATAATCTGGAATTCTAATATTATATATTCTCCCTACACTATATAAATATTATAGTGGCTATTAAAAACTACTGATAAAATATATTTAGGAAGTAGGCTGCTAGATAAAGAAAGCACACCCATACCAATTTACAGATGCACAAGCAAATCGTTTACATTGCCACATTACAATCAACAGTCAAAACATCTATGTCAAATTAATTAAAGAAAACAAACATGCAAAAATACACTCTGGGAGATTGTTATTCATTTCACTATTTTGCTATTGGTTTCCAACAGTATGATAAATCCAAATTCCTTCTTAGCAGTTATTTTTTTTTTTTTAAGCATAGACATGAATGCACATATTACAATTTAGTCTTGTGAAATGTGAAATTTAGAGCACAAAAAAAGTGGAATTCAAAAGCTCTCTCTATGTAAAAGTACTGTGGCCTTTGGATTTTTTGGTGAACTCTTAGAGAAAATTGATATCACTGGTCGGGACTTAAATCACGCTAAATGATTATATACTATATATATTATATACAAACACAGAAATTTTGTACATAGAAGCAAAAACAGAATCATTAATGAGTGTTAACTTTATTTAACTATGGCTGTGATTGTTCTTCCTCTTTTTTTTTTTTTTTTAATCCAAGAAAAGATGCGACAGACAAATAAAATACATAGAGTAAAAGTTGTTCTAACATAAACACTACTAAGCTGTGAAGATCAAGGTCTATAATAAGATGAAAGGTGCAAAATGTTTTTAGTCGAGTGGAATGCAAAAAAAACCCCAAAAAAACTTCGAGCCATTTCCACTATCTGCAATCGATACCGTTGCTCTTATAGAATTAAGTAGCAGAGCAAGGGTCTTGATCATACACTTCGATTAATACAAACCAAATAAAAAAAAAAAAATTAAAAAAAAAAATAAATAAATAAATAAAACCGAAAAAAAAAAGAGAGCAAAAAATAGCAGGGATGAAAAAATAAATGAAATTCAAGGGGAACTGCAAAAGTATTCAACTACATTTTTTTCCAGATAATAATTTCCTCCCCTACCCCAAATGGAAAAATAGAGAGAGAGAGAAGAAAAATTTGTACACACAAAACAGATCTCAACTTTTCTAAACTGTAAAGATTCTAGCCTTAAAAACAAAGCAGCAAACCCCTGAGGGCAATGACTGCATTCTCTAATGCCTTGACCTACCGAGCAGGTCGTTTGTGATTTTAAGGGTAACTACAGGCCGCCCTAAGGCCTTCCAACTGCCCTTCAGGTAGGACACTTCAGTGCGCAGGAAGTCAACCAGGAAGTTTGTGTCCAGGGCCACATAGAACCGTTGCAAGTCCATAAACTGTTTGGGCCGGGTTTTGGTGAGAGAGAGATAGAATGGAAAGGGAAAAAAAAATATGTGGAGGCCACCAGTGAAAACATTTGCCGTTAGTTGCAATGTGATAGGCAGGGGTGAGGATGAAACAGAACAGGGAAAAAAAAATGTCCGCATCAAATGCTGATCTCAATTGAAGGCACATGCAAGGCTGAGGAAATGGGTAAAATAAAACATTTGAGCACTGGGTTAAAAGATAAAAAGAGAATAAATAAATAACAATAGTGAGAGACAGTGTAAGTCTTTGTTGCCCGGTGCATCTGAACATAGGTAAGTTAATGCTGTGAAGACAATGTGAAAAGAAGTTAAAAGAAAAATACATCTCTTACGAAAAGCTTGTAGGAACAAAGCTTTTTGCTGCTATTTTTATAAGAAAAACTATTCAAGCCAACTTAAGGGGTCTGTTAAGGTTTCAAATTGACTCAAAGGTGAAAAATTTCCTTGTAGTGCCAAAAAACAGTGACTACATAATCATCTCTAATGTTGAGATGAGTTTGTAAAACCTTTTTTCTCCTTTCAGCACAGTACTTGATGAATGTTATATGGATCACTTTTTCTTTGAACAAGATAATAATTATTACTGAACGTTTACAACAGCAACTTGTTTATCATAGCGTACAAATTTAAGTGATCCTGTGTGTCCACTTGGAACTACTTGGGTAGTTAGTTCTCTTAACACTTATGGAAGGGAAGGATGTTAGAGAAAGAAGACCAAACTATCTCACAATGTTCTATGCCAAAAAAAAAAAATAATTCATGTCTCCCCAAACTTTCTTAGTACAGAAATCACTTCTATTTCCTCCACAACTCATCTCCCTACTTGGACATTTGCCTCCACATAAATTTCTTTTTTAATTAATTAGTGAAGAGGTTTGAACACAAAAATGAACTGCTGCTAAACTAGAGACCATCAATTTTATCTCAGCCATGTTTTATGTGTATATTCAAACGTTGTAACTATTTCATTCATTGCAAGTTTCGATGTGCAAGTATTTAATAACCATAGGTTCTGTTTCAAACAGTGACTGCCAAATTCATTACATTTTGAAAGCAATTATTGTCTAGGAAAATCTGCACATTTCTGGGAAAGGTATTCAAATAGTTACAGTGAAAAATTTAAAAGACAAAGCTAAACGAAAAATGTAAAAAATAAGAAAAGATAGGATCCACTGAAAGAAAAATAACATATATTAACAAATAGAAAAGTTATTAGGTTGCACACATTACCTGTGGACTGAGATGTAAGAGGATACTTGAGATAATTTCTTACAAATTAAGATTCAACACATTACCAAAAACCAAACAATATGACAACAAAGCGAGTGCTCATTTGACCATCGAAAGCAAAAACACACAATATAGGCTGGACAGAATTATCACATTCAAGACTCATTGCAAAATCATTTTCTTTTCCAAAAGCTTTTATTTGAACAAGAAACAATAAATTTGTCAGCATGAGGCTCAAACAGCACCGCCGCCAGCAAACATGATATCCAGCACAATATATTTATTTACCACCACTCTTTTCTTTGTACCAAAGTACATCTATGCTGCATCACATGTAAGAAGAGTCAGGGCCAAAGCAGATATGCTTTTCTACATGTTGTGTTAGTTGGCGCACTTGCTGGCAGCTTTATACTTTAGGCCTTACTACTCCTCTGCTTCTTTTAAGCATGAATCTTATATAGATGCTTACCTTAACAGATATCTTAAGTGTTCTGTTGTTTTTTTTCCTACTAAAATTTGAGTTTTATGCAGCTCATCAACACCACTTAGGCTGATGAAGTTCATTGCTTCATTTACCCCAATGTTTAACAGGCACAATGGCCCCTGCAAGTTAAGCATAGCTTTTTGAAAGGAATGTAGTCCTTATGATGTGGGAAAAAATAAGGCCTTCAAACTTGGGATCTCCACATGTAATGCGAGACTCAGTACTATGTAATCACCAGAGTGCCAAAAGATAGAGCAGCCCAGACCAAACTGTATAGATGAAGATTTTCACAATGAACAACTCCAGTACAGAATATGGCCGAGAAGAGTATACAATGAAAGAAAGAGTATACATAAAGTCATGCAAGAGTTTACACAAAAAGCCACAAAATAAATGATATTATGTAGGAGAAAATATTAAATGATGGCAATGTAACACATAAAGCTTGTATATATGTGAATGTACTTGAAATGCTGTAGGACTGAACTCAGCCATATCTGCTGCATTCCTAGATCTTATCAAATAAAACTACAATAAATATTGGTGAACTGTCCCAAACATTAATGTACTGGTGGGAATAAAACTGTTCAGCAAAACTATCTACACAATATCCTTCCCATTTGCTAGTCTAGCATAGCTCAATCAAAAATTTGCAGTTACTCCTTGTACAAAAAGAAGGGAAAACTGAATAGAAAAACAGCATGCTTAGTGTAAGAACAGATGATCATGATATAATATTCAAGCAAGCGATGTAACAAAGTTAATAAAAAAAAAAGGCACTGCATCTAGTTACCACCACCTAGAATTCTAAAATTGCAAATTAAGATACAAAAAGTATACAAAAAAATATATCTGAAAAAGAAATTAGTGAATGAAATTCATGGCTATAAAAATAACCTGTAAACAGCAAAGTTAGAAGTTGGGATTCATGCAAACCCAAAAAAAAGGTGTGGGAAATAAAATATGTCTTGTGTTATATTTTCATGCATGATAGCAATTTCACTAGTTGAATTTGATGTGCTGTGTGACTAAATCCATTATTGGCAAATTAAAATGATGCACAAAAAAAAAATAATTATGAAATTCATTTTTTTTTTTAAAATTTACTTTTATTTTTAGATTTCTTGAAAATATGCCAATTTAAAGAAAATGGATGCCTACAAAATTCAGCACACACTTGATCTAGCCCAACATTATTTTGTACATAATAATATTTAGATACTTTTTTGGTTTATTAAAAGCAAATTTGAAAGTTTCACACATTTATGTCCTAAAGATATAAAAGTTATTTTACTTTTGTTTTTCTTTCAGCTATTTTTTTTTTAAGAAAAAAGATTTAAAACCCTGACCAACTTCAAACTTTGCTTACATGTCATTTCCATAAGACATATATAATGGAACTGCAGCAGATAAGGAGGAAGCCAATTTTTTTTTTTAAATTTTGCAGTGAATAGATAAAGATGACTTTTAAAAATAAATGAAAGAATAATAAATTCTAAAGCATACAGAAGCACAGCTAGAACTGACAAACAAAGCCTGCTGATTCAGATTCTTAGTCAACAAGGGCCCCCAACCTAGAGCATTCCTGGACAAGCGACAGATGAGGATGGGGCGCCCCAAGCCTTTCCAGTTGGCCCGCAGGAAGTCCACCTTGTTCTTGAAGTCATCAACCAGATAATCCATGTCCATGCCGAGGTAAAATGTACGTCCATCCACCAGCTGCCACAACATTATGAGTTGGGCACAGACAGATGCACAAGAAAGTCACGCAAGAGTTGAGGGGTGAGGTATGATGTAGCGATAATATTGTTTGGGTGGACAGTGAAATCCAAGCTTAAGTTGGAGTAAGGACCATCTTAACTGTTGCCCTGCTGGTATTACATAATTCTGTCGGAGTTAAATACTACTTTTGACTGTGGCTCTCACTGCTGGCCCTGCCAGTTTCCACCTGACTATCGGAGAAATTGGCCAAAACAGGCTGGAAATATTGCAAATCATTTCACTTATCTGAAGTCCAACTACTGACTTCATTGCGCTGAATTTTTAAATTTTTTACATTAGCAATCTTGTTATGAGAGTTATACAGGAATAGGCAATTCAATAAGCTTCATGTTAATTCTGGAACTTGATAAAATTCAGTATTCAATAGTCATCCTTTTGATAGATAAACTATTCAAAGATTATCTGTAAGATTATGGGCAATGTAGATGGCTTCAAGCAAGGTGCAATTGAAAAGATAGTGAACAATGGCTAAACCCATTTTAAAATTCAGTTTTGAAATTTTTGAATTTTACCCCTTTAGGCTTAACAAAGGCATAAATATAAAAAAAAAAGTACAAATTTCAAACTCTCATACCTTTTGACAGAATTAAGATAGAAACATTCTGTTTTTCATATTAATGAGCACATTGTAAGCTTAGACATCATGCTCATGATTCAAAATATCTGAAATTTGATTTGTGACTGATTTACTCTGGTTGATTCACAAAAAAATCTTTGTGCTTAAGAGTTTTCTTTTCATAATGAGACAGCATATAATTCATGATCAAGCTACCATTTAACTAAATCTGTTTTATGATAATTGGAAAAAAATCCAAAACACTGCACAAATTATGGTTTCAATGCAGAATTTTAAATAAGAAATAAGACAGTAGTCTGCCCAAAGAATGCTTTTTTTCCAGTTTGTTGACTAAAAATGTGTTCTACTATACCTGGCATTCTTCTTTACAAGCTTTATGTTTTTTTCAATTAATGACAAAGAAAGATCATTCATGTTGATGTTGAAGCACTGCTGAGAAATGAATCCAAGTTTTTCAGTGTCCAATTTGATTTAAAAGAAATTTTTTAAAAAAGGCGTACAGTAAGTCACCCATATCCCTCATTTTGAATGTATATAAACTTCCCACATAGCTTACTTTATTGTGTGATTGAATATTCTAACTCATAAATTAGACCGAGTCTGCAACACGACTCATACTTTGAGAGTGCCATGAATTTTTGGGAATTGCATTTTTAAAGAAGATGACAGTCAAAAAAGAACAAAAACAAATAATATATGTTGCAGCAAAGGAAAATGTTGGACTTAAAAGCTTGGATTATATAATACACAAATGTTATCCAGGTGTAAATTATATGTCTTATCACTGCAATGGAAATAAAGTTCTTTGCTAAATTCTTTAAAAATATGTAAGTTTTAGGGGAAATGCATAATTTATACTTACAGCAGCTCTTTTATGTTATTTAATTTTTTTAAAAACTTTGTAATGTGTAACCAAGATAATAAACCAATAGAAAAAGTGGGAAAAAAGATTCAAATTCATTAACATGAAAGAAAGAGTCTAGGATCTTTACAACAAAGGGAAATAGAGAGAGGAAATCTTTGAAGGGAGAAAATAAGCAAAAGGAAAACAAAAAAGAAAAATTTAGGCTTCAAAGAAAAATATGCTCTTTGATCTAATTATGATCTGATAATTGAAAAAGATATCAGTATGAGACAACCACAATAATCAATGCACTAGAAATATCTGAACAGCAAATAATTACCCCAGAGAAATCAAAACAAATATTGAAATTTACTCCTGACCAACAAAATGACATTGTAGAAGATAGGCCAACAAATAACATAGAAGATTATTTCTAAACCAACAAATGACAGAAGATTATTTCAAAGCCAACACATGAGATGGAAGATTACTCTTGAGCCAACAAATGATATTGAAGGGAAAGCAAGTCACTACAGATTTAGGCAAATTACCATAAATTTGAACGTATCTGCATTTCAAAATGTCACTCAGAGCGGACCAGGCTTAAAAACATTCGGGACATAATTACTTCAAACCAAACTTTAAAGACTAGATACGCTGAGGTAAGGCAGCATTACCACAGCATTTCACCACATCCAAGGACAACAATTTTTATTCTCACGAGCTACTAAACATAATATTATTTAAGTGAAACAGGTCGAGGCCCAAACGCATCACAATCAATCAAAACCAAATACAAAAAACCGAGATTTTCTAAATGGACAATATCTTTATGAAAATTAAAATGATACTGTTCAATCTTTTATCCATTAGTTCAACAAAACAAGTAGGAAATTTCATAACGATGCCATTTAAACATTTAATTACTTCAGAATGAAAAAAATGCAAGCTACAGCTCACAAATACTTTTGCCTGATATATGAAACTATAAACTCATGCCCAATTTTTTTCTAAAAAAAGACATGCTAAAACCAATATTTAGGATTAATTTTCTTTGCATAAATTGCGAATTTTCATGTTAAATTGGCTTTTCAATGTAACATTAATACATTTAATTACATAAGAGGACACACTTGTATTATTTACAGAATTTTCATGGGATGAGAATACCTGCAATTAGATATGAAATTATCATGAATTTAGGCTTTAACGTGGCGTTTATTTTATCTTTCCAGAAAAAAAATTAATTCATAACTTAATTTCACATTCATAAAATTATCCCTCGCAAAATTTCAAATCATTATGCTAAAATCCAAAATAGACATATTCACTATAATTTAATATAACAAAAAAAGTGTTTAGGCCACTGAAATTTCACACTGGCCTATAACCTAACATACCTGAGGGACAAATGCCAGGATTTTGTTGCGCAGCATGTACAGTTTGCTTGTTGCTAGCAGTCCAATGTCACTCGAGGACGCTCGACCTGACAGCCCCATTCTACGATTCTTTCCTGAAACAGGCATATTTTATCCATCATAGCAGAGTTCGATATATTTTAACTTAAATGAAAACTTCATCTGGCTCCCTTTAAAAATTTTGTAGTGAGGGAGTGAGAAAGGTTTTGGGAAAAATTTTAATTCAAAAACGAGGTAGGCTTTACTAATTCAAAGACAGAAGCTGACTGAAATTTTTTTTTCATTGCCTAAACTCTATAGACACAACAGAGTAATAATGAATTCACAAATTTAGCTTGAAAATTATATATAATCCAATAAAGAAAAAAAATTCACTACATGATCATTTTTGTGTAATGGTTTCAGAAAATAATTGCTTGTTTCTTGCATTATGTTCTAGTATAGCAGTGTAGCGCCCATAAATTCAGTTCCATCTGGTGGATCTCCTCTCTCTTTTTTTATTTTTAACTTAAATGTAAAAATTAACTCAAAATTTGAAGGGTTTTTTTCCGCTTTCAATACTAGGGGAGCCTTTTTCTTTTATTCTTTCTCTATATCATATATAGGCCTCAATACTGAAAGCCATATTGTTCAGAGAGTTGAAGAAATTAGTTCAGGCCTGCACTCTTCTAGTATTTATTCTCAATTCTCCAAAAACAACTTATCAATGAGACAAAACAGCCCTGACTTTAGTTCAGTTGTAAAGAAAGCTCTTCTGAAAAGAATCTCAAAACAATGTAATAAAAGTTGTGAGAGGCAGTGCATACCTAACAGAGAGTAAAGCTTGGAGAGGACCCTGGCTGGGTGGATTTGTATCGGTGCCACCTCTGCGACAGTCTGGAGTTCAATGCCATGGAGTGCCATCTTATCCTGAATCATGCTGTCTTCTGCCAGCAGTACCACTGAAAAAAAGCACATGAAAATATGACTAATAAAAAAAGAGAAGCTTTTGTTCAAGCCCTAATAAAACACTATTTCTTAGCAATGCAAAAGCATCTTATATCCTTCCCTAGCTTGATCAGATCCCCCCCCCCCCNNNNCCCCCCCCCCCTTTTTTTTTAGCCCTTTTGTAACATTAATTCAATTTATTACTCTGCATTATAAGAGCTTGGTTTAGTGATAAATTAATAAAGATAATCTACAAGTCTTCCTTACGAGTCACACTTGCAATACACAAAAGACACTTTCACTGTGATATTGATCTCAAGGAAATGGTTGCTACACAGTCTTAAAGAGTGAAGAGGACAAAGGCATAGAAAGAGGAAATGGATTTTCTAACAAAGTGGTATGAAGGAAGAGTTTTAAAAAAAAGTCTGCACCTTCTAAATCATCTTGTTTACCTGAAAGCTAAGAAAATGAAAACACATCCTGAAGAACAAGAAAGAAATTGCCTTTTTTCTGTATCTCGTAACAAACGTTGAAATAGAGTTAACATGATTTTTATACGGTAGCAAAAAAACTGTAATAGCACAGGAAATATATAACAGATCTGAAATACACAATAAGCCACTGTTCAGTTCTTTCATGTTTTAAAACAATCAATTCATAAACTCTTATCACATCATAAAGAAATCTAATGTATAAATATCAAAAGCCCAATCATTGCCATAGTACAAGCATCTTCACACGAAAGTAGGCTGTGGTGCTGATATAACAGAGCATTTCAGAACAAGTCTTTGACAAGAAGGACCAACCTTGTACAACAACATCAGGCTTAGTTTCTGTCACATGTCTCCTGTTCAAGGGATCAAGCTCACCAGGTGACAAAAAACCCTAGAATGTAAATAAATGAGAAAAAAAAAATCAACATGAGGTAAAAGAGTTAAAAAACCAGTAAGCATGTGTTGTTGCAGCCACTCCACTCTGTCCTCTTTTGTTGTTTTGATTTATTTCCACATGCATACTCACTTTCCTCAAATATATTTGTTTTTTGAACCCAACGAACATTTTTTTTTTATATGAGATAGCCATATTTTGAAAAATGATGTAAAAGTTCTTGCTATACATTCTTATTATACAGAAAACTACAGAGAAGATTATGAAACATGCTTTGTTAAAACCAAAACAAAGAGAATGGGACAAAGCTAGTAATGTATTCCAGACCTCAATCATGAGTCTCCCCAGTATATACATGGATTGACCCCACATATGGGGTATCTTGCCCTCGGCAATTCTTTTTTGGCTGTTGGGCTTCTTGTACTCTTCTTCCACCTAAAAAAAAGGACAAAAAGATAATTTCAAACTGGTTGATTGAGTGTGCTTTTTGCAAACATGGGATTTAACTACATTTTTTAAAAGATCCAATTGTTGACTCACTTTAGAAAAACTGCTCCTTTGGCTTTGTTTACAAAAGAATTTTTTTGCTTTTTTGAAAGAAGACAAATTAGAGAATACAACATTTTATTACAAAACAAATGTCAGAGAATGCAACAATTTACCATGACAGATATAAAAGACTTTAAAGCAAAAATTTTAGTTGAAAATCTGTTTCTTTCTCTTACAGATTCACATATAAAAACTTTTAGAGAAGATAAAACTATTTCAAACAATCATGATGAGGGAGACATACATTTCTCACAAAGTGTAATTAAAATGTCTATTAGGGCGACTCTAATTTTCCTCAGGGTATTTGAAACACCTCACATTTGAAAATGAAAAAGAAAAATAGCATGCTGTCTGAGAAGGCACCTAAGTTTTCAAGCCTGCAATGTACTCTTGAAATAATTTGAAAAACCTCACCAGCTCTCTAGGTACAGCATAAAGCTCTGGCACAACAGGTATGTTGTCCTCCGTCCTCAGTAGAACAGCATCTAGCTTCTTGCTGTATGTTTCCACCTTAAATAAGTCATACAAGTAAATATTGAGAAACATTGAGAAACTAAATTTTTCATCCTTAAGGTTTGCGCTTATTTGCCTCAAAGAATTCATCTTCTATTTCATTTTTATCAGCCCTCTTTCAGAGCAAAAACAAAATAAGGCTATGAAAATAGAGTTGCCACCTCTTACTAGGAAATGGTTGAAAAAAAAAAGGTGTATTGCCCTCACAAAAAGAGTTGTTTGCCAGTAATTCCTCAGCGGTGGTATGAACAAAACAATGCTGCAAGATTTGGTGTACTGAAAACATTATTTTGTAAGAAAACTCTAAAGGTTAACCATTTGTCAAACACAGTTTTCTTCATCATAGCTCCACTTGTATTCAAATATTTTGCTTTATCTCTGTATAGAAAGACTGTTGTCAAATAAGTCATTTCATATGGCCAGGCCATAAAAAATATATATTTGATTCATAACTGTAAATAATTTTAAATGGATGACGATAAAAAAGAAAAAAAAGCGGGGCTGAAAAACTGAAAATATGACTTGAAATTATGAAAAAATGTGATTTATTTCAATTATATTCAAGTGAACTTCAGGCTTTTCACTTTTTAAGAAGAATTTCCTTGTTTCTGTATGCATACGATTTTCTGAACTGCAAAGACCTTCCTCAGCAAACTATTTTTGACAGAACATCCTAAAAAGTCATGATATTCTTTTCAAATTTCAAAGTTCTCTATGATAAATCAAGTGCAGATCACTTTTTATCTTAATTTCCTTTATTCTGGGTTTCCTTTTCTAGGAAACATGAAACGGTGGAAGCTCATATTTTGCCACTTAATCCTTTTCCCTGCTCTTATAAAAAACTGTATAAAAAGGTCTATTGCCAAATATATTTCACTAATCTAAATAAGCACCTCAGAACATTAAGAGCTACTGTTCAAACTTTAGAGAGAAGTTCTTATGGTTTTGCTTGCCCTACCTGTTCTTTGTTATTGTTGAACAAACCATCCAAGATGAGGTAAGCAAAAAACATGGGCCACTGGCACTCAATTTTCTCAAACACCATAAGTTCCCATGGCTCATAGTGCAGTCTGCGTGGATCCTGCAGAGAGATATTTAAAGGTTCCACTACTACAAAATGATTATGGTGATGGCACAAAATAAGTTAAAGAAGGGGGGGGGGGGGGGGGGGGGG